>NW_025570187.1:2500-15198 GCF_020424385.1 Procambarus clarkii
CTGGCCAGCATTACATCTCACCTTTGTACACCCAAGTTAACCTTAAGGGGCTATTCATGCCCGTGCCACCTCTTGGGTGGCTTAATTTTCATCAATCAATCAATCAATCAAGTTGATCACATTCTCTGGTTGATGCAAAAAAATGCATACATGTTCGTTAGCAGTGTATAAATAAATGACCAATAAATATTGTCTATATTTACTCTATATTTATATATAATAAATATCTATATTAAAAAAAAATAAAAACACTCGGGAAGGAAATAGAAAATAACGGTGAGAGTCTGAAGGTATAAATGAAATGTTTCCTTATTAAGGCCACTCAATAGCTCGCTCGAGAGAGCCTAACACCAAGGAGACACGGTCACAAGGCATTATTAACTAACTACTAATACATCTTGCCTCCCCTCTAACTGCTCTTATATCAGGGTCTCCTTCTCTCCCCTTATCCTTCTCTTCATTTTATTTCCCCTTGATTCCATCTTCCATCTTCCTTGGTTCCATCTTCAGTGAAGAATCATATCTTTGTGACATCTAAGCCACTACTAAGTCAGGCTGGTGGCTTAGTTGGGGGGAGTCAGGTGTGCTGGAAGGTGGGGGGGAGTAGATGAGTATTGTTGTTGTTTAAGATTCAGCTACTGGGAACTAAAAATTCCAAGTAGCACGGGCTATGGCGAGCCCGTAGTGGACTTACCTGGCACAGGAGCGGGGCAATAGCACGGGCTATGGCGAGCCCGTATTGGACTTACCTGGCACAGGATCGGGGGCTGAAACTTGTGGATGAGTGACAGGTGGGGGTCTATGTTTATATATATGTGGATACTCAGCTGGGGGAGTATCCACACACTCAGGGGGGAGGAGGGGAGGGGAGGAGGTGAATGGAAAATACTCCGTTCTCTGGGATTATCTTAATGATATGTTTACATCTATTGAGCTCACTTTCTTATCTGAATTATTGTGTGTATTTGTTGATCATCAATGTGAGAATGTGTTCACCTTGTTATAGGTTCATTTTTATGTTTGTGTGTTTGTGAGTTGGGCGCTTGTGTGTTTGTGTTGTGCTCACCTAGTTGTGCTTGCGGGGGAGGGTTGAGCTTTGGCTCTTTGGTCCCGCCTCTCAACACACGTGTGAGGGTGTTTGTGTGTTAATGAGTATGTGCTCTCTCTCTCTCTCTCTCTCTCTCTCTCTCTCTCTCTCTCTCTCTCTCTCTCTCTCTCTCTCTCTCTCTCTCTCTCTCTCTACCCTCCCCCCCTCTACCCTCCCCCCCTCTACCCCCCCCTCTACCAGCAGCAACACGAGGTAGGGAAAAAAACTTTTGTCCCACCCGGATTCCCAAGGGCGCGACGTTGCCATAACCGGCCACAAGGAAAACTAGATTTGGCACCTGCGCACACCCTGGCGGCGGAGGCGGGTACTTGAAGGACAAAGTCCAACCTGCACGCATGCACGCACACACACACGTGCACACAACTTTCTATGTGAATCTAAATTAACAGGAGAGAAAACAGATAGGTTGGCCGCACTTTACTGCCTATGGGACCGCCAGAAAGCCCTTGACATAGTACCTAATTAGATTACAGGGAGAGTAGTAAACATAAAGAGAAAGAGAATACCTAACTGACAGGAATCAGAGTCCCATTGAGGGAGAAAGCATCAGAACCAACACGTGATCAGTCCTGGGAACTGCCAATGGTGTCTGTGTGGGGTAGGGAGGGGCCCTGTTCCTTCTCAATCCTTTTATTCCAACTCCTCTCTCGGCCTAGTAATCCCTTCCAAGTATTGGAAGTATATTGAAGCCATACGATGGGCTCGAACCCTCATTCATGGACTTCTCAGGCACACACACACACACACACTATCTACTATAGGGAGTCCAAAGACATGTGTTCGATCCCATTCAATAGCCTCAATATGATTCTCACAGATATGTCACGCTTTGATTTAGTTGTGCTATATAGGCTTAACTATATTGTTTACTATGTATAGTTATTATATAGTGTTACTATACTATATAGTCTTATTATACAGTGTTACTATACTATATAGTCTTATTATACAGTGTTACTATACTATGTAGTCTTATTATACAGTGTTACTATACTATATAGTCTTATTATACAGTGTTACTATACTATATAGTCTTATTATACAGTGTTACTATACTATATAGTCTTATTATACAGTGTTACTATACTATATAGTCTTATTATACAGTGTTACTATACTATATAGTCTTATTATATAGTCTAATCACTTTCTCTTCCTAATTATCTCCCCTTACCTGCTGTAGGTCAGCATACCTTGACAGACTGGAATGAAGGTATATCTGGCATGACATATCTAGAAAGGAAAAGTATATCCACCCCAGACATATCTGGAATAAAGGTATATCTGACCCGAACATGTAAGAGATAGGTATATACACACCCAGACGTACGCGTCTAGTGAGGAGGGTGAGAGTGAGGACTGAGGTGGATGGCCCTCACAATTCTACAGCTGAAATTTAAGAAGTTCCCGGAATGGTCAGATATATCACAAGTGGGTGAATGGACATAACAAAGGAGATATTAATAGGGTATTAAAAGTATCAACACAAGACATAACACGAAACAATGGGTATAAATTGGATAAGTTTAGATTTAGGAAAGACTTGGGTAAATACTGGTTCAGTAACAGGGTTGTTGATTTGTGGAACCAATTGCCGCGTAACATTGTGGAGGTGGGGTCCCTCGATTGTTTCAAGCATGGGTTGGACATGCATATGAGTGGGATTGGGTGATTATAAATAGGAGCTGCCTTGTATGGGCCAATAGGCCTTCTGCAGTTGCCTTTGTTCTTATGTTCTTATAAATACCGGAAATAAGTGACATGAATGAAAGGGAATTGAGATTGGGAGCAGGTAGAGGAGTCCACAAGCTCTTCATATGATTGGAGAAGATCCCTATACTTCCCCTAGCACACTTTGTTTATTAATAATAATAATAGTAATAATAATATAATTTTTTCAGACTCATGACCTATGTTGCAGTGGTCAGTTCTAGTGGGTACTGGTGAGATGTTGAAACTCACATGAGTAAGGATCCTATAGTTGCCCAGACCACACACTAGAAGGTGAAGGGACGACGGCGTTTCGGTCCGTCCTGGACCATTCTCAAGTCCATTGTGAGAATCGACTTGAGAATGGTCCAGGACGGACCGAAACGTCGTCGTCCCTTCACCTTCTAGTGTGTGGTCTGGTCAACTTACTTTAGCCACGTTATTGTGACTCATCGCCTGCATAAGAATCCTATAGCTCGGTTCGTCTGTAGTGCAGTCGGTTCACAACCGACAGGTCTCGGGTTCGATTCCCGCAGACCAGTTTTCCTTTCATCTGATGCATCTGTTCACCCAGCAGTGGATATTGGTGCCAAGAGTTTAACAAGCGTAATGGGCTACATCCTGGGGCTCATTCCCAGACACACACGCAGGGGGGAGGGGGAGAGAAGGGGGGGCAGCTGGGGCGGGGCGACCCCCCTCCCCCCATGAACCATAGAGATGGGGGGAAGGAACCACTAATTGGTAGTTAGGGTGGTGATTGTAGCTACAATCACCGGGTTGTGATGAGTCCCTGTGTGAGAGACAACTGTTGCAAAAGGCGGGGTCCAAGAGTTGAGACTCATTTTCATATATATTTTCTGCATACTTGTTTTGCGTTATATAACTGGCTGTCGGCCCGTGTCCAGGCCCTTGGCTTCAGCTCTCTTGAAGCTCTCTTCAGCTCTCTTGAAGCTCTCTTCAGCTCTCTTGAAGCTCTCTTCAGCTCTCTTGAATTTCTCTTTTTCTTCCCCGAAATTTTAGACGTGACTTCGTTGTGTTGAAGAGTCCTGTGTGTTACCTGGGACTGTGAGCGGACTCGTGATAGTTGGTCGTGGAGACAGGTGGTTAACCACTAATCACCCTCCGAACAGATTACCTTCCAATTACCTGTACTTTGTCACCTCACTGTCCGCGCCCCCCGTCCCCTCTCACACCTGTTCCCCGTCACCTCACCTAACCTTAAAATAAAGTAACATGCACAAACTACAAGCTGCACATCATAATGCGGTAAGAAAAGCATCAAAACACCGTCCACCACTTGACTGGACAGTCCAGGAGCAGCATCAACTCCTTAACACACAGCCACTAAACATCAGACTACACCACTAAGCCATCAAGGTGTGGAACACCATCGTAATGTTAGAGGACCCAATGTTAGACAGATTACTCCAAGATGAGACGACCCCACTCCCACAGCTGGTGGCCCAAGATGACACGCCCCACTCCCACAACTGGTGGTCCAAGATGAGACGCCCTGCTTCCACAACTGGTGGCCCAAGATGAGACGCCCTGCTTCCACAACTGGTGGTCCAAGATGAGACGCCCCACTCCCACAGCTGGTGGCCCAAGATGAGACGCCCCACTCCCACAGCTGGTGGCCCAAGATGAGACGCCCCACTCCCACAGCTGGTGGCCCAAGATGACACGCCCCACTCCCACAGCTGGTGGCCCAAGATAAGACGCCCTGCTTCCACAACTGGTGGTCCAAGATGAGACGCCCTGCTTCCACAGCTGGTGGCCCAAGATGACACGCCCCACTCCCACAGCTGGTGGCCCAAGATGAGACGCCCCACTCCCACAGCTGGTGGCCCAAGATGAGACGCCCCACTCCCACAGCTGGTGGCCCAAGATGACACGCCCCACTCCCACAGCTGGTGGCCCAAGATGAGACGCCCCACTCCCACAGCTGGTGGCCCAAGATGAGACGCCCCACTCCCACAGCTGGTGGCCCAAGATAAGACGCCCCACTCCCACAGCTGGTGGCCCAAGATGAGACGCCCCACTCCCACAGCTGGTGGCCCAAGATAAGACGCCCTGCTTCCACAACTGGTGGCCCAAGATGAGACGCCCCACTCCCACAGCTGGTGGCCCAAGATGAGACGCCCCACTCCCACAGCTGGTGGCCCAAGAACCTCGATGTACTCAATGGAAACCCAAACCCCACAATACATAGCTCCAAGATGAAATACTGACGAGAACAAACCAGTAGAACAAAAGAACATGTTCTACTAGTTTCTACTGCGTCTACAACCTTGAGACGCAGCCAAGGGGGAAGCGAGAAAGTTATATCAAACAACATGAGTATTAGTAACCTGTACTGAACCAAGCTATTATTGTGTTTTCTCAATATCATTTATTTAGTATGCGCCCCATACCCACCTGTCGGGCAGTAGAAGTCTACCCCTACAATTTGCAATGTAGATATAATTGGAGAAATTTGGAACGGAAATCCTGTAGCGCGAGGCTCTGAAGCGTAGCAGTTAGTTCACAACCGAAAGGTCCGGGGTTCGATTCTCACAGCAGGAGCGTTTGGGGACGTTTGTCTCTACTTGAAGCCCCTGTTCTCCCAGCAGTAAATAGGTACCCGGGATCACCTAACTATTGTGGGTTGTATTGTGACGAATGTCAGCAATTAGCTTCGGGAGACCACAGTGAATCTATTTCCGAAAATGTAAAACCAACAAGGAAACCCGGCGGCTAAACAGGCGGGGTACAAGAGCTAAAAACTCGATACCTTTCGAAGCAAATGCGTGCGTATATACGCTCGCACACGCGCGTAAAACATAACTATTGATATACCAAACACAAAGGTGATATACCAAACACAAAGGTGATATACCAAACACAAAGGTGATATACCAAACACAAAGGTGATATACCAAACACAAAGGTGATATACCAAACACAAAGGTGATATACCAAACACAAAGGTGATATACCAAACACAAAGGTGATATACCAAACACAAAGGTGATATACCAAACACAAAGGTGATATACCAAACACAAAGGTGATATACCAAACACAAAGGTGATATACCAGACACAAAGGTGATATACCAAACACAAAGGTGATATACCAAGCACAAAGGTGATATACCAAACACAAAGGTGATATACCAAACACAAAGGTGATATACCAAACACAAGATGAGGAGGCCTGTATGAAGCCCCATGAGGCAATGGATGAGGAAAGGAGGGGGTTGTGAGGTGTAGGAGGGGGGGTGGTGTGAGGTGTAGGGGGGGGGGGTGAGGTGTAGCAGAGGAATGTGTGTGGGGTAAGAAGACACAAGCAGAGGTTCACAGGGTACAAGAGACATGAGTGTGAACGAAGGTGAAGTGGGTGGGGAGGGGGGTGACTGGGTGGGGAGGGGGGTGACAATGGGGGAGGGTGACAGTGGGAGGGGGTGACAGGTCACAGCACTGACGACCATTGTGGAAGCCCCTCTTGTACTGCCCTTACATGGTATACCTTAGTGGTACACCATGTATACCACTAAGGTATAGTGGACCACCATACCACCTACAGGATAGCTATGGGGGTCCACTACCACCTACAGGATTGGTATGGGGGGTCCACTACCACCTACAGGATTGGCATGGGGGGTCCACTACCACCTACGGGATTGGTATGGGGGGTCCACTACCACCTACGGGATTGGCATGGGGGTCCACTACCACCTACGGGATTGGCATGGGGGTCCACTACCACCTACGGGATTGGCATGGGGGGTCCACTACCACCTACGGGATTGGCATGGGGGTCCACTACCACCTACAGGATTGGTATGGGGGTCCACTACCACCTACAGGATTGGCATGGGGGTCCACTACCACCTACGGGATTGGCATGGGGGTCCACTACCACCTACGGGATTGGCATGGGGGTCCACTACTACCTACAGGATTGGCATGGGGGTCCACTACCACCCACAGGATTGGCATGGGGGTCCACTACCACCTACAGGATTGGTATGGGGGTCCACTACCACCTACAGGATTGGCATTGGGGTCCACTACCATCTACAGGATTGGTATGGGGGTCCACTACCACCTACAGGATTGGCATTGGGGTCCACTACCATCTACAGGATTGGTATGGGGGGTCCACTACCACCCACAGAATTGGCATGGGGTGAATAATAAACCAACACAATTAAACCAAATCTAAACCACAGCTTCTGCTTCCAATTGGGTTGTTTGGTGATGGCTTAGTGTTCTGCTCATGACCTACCAGCCACTGGAGGGTTGTTAAAGACACTAACCTAGCCTTAAACTACACCTAACCTAACCAACCCAAATCTAACCTAACTGTAACCTAACCTATCCTAACTGTAACCTAACCTATCCTAACCTAACCTAAATTAAGCTAACCTAGTTTAATGTACCTAATTCCCTTATCTAACTTAACTTCACGTCCACAGCAGACCAGGCCTAGTTAAGGTCATAAACTAGCAGTTCAAGGTTTGTTAAGATCTTCCACTACATTACACTCTTCTTAGGTTCTGCAAAATGAAAAAAATATCTCCGCTTAATGAACATTGATGTTCATTAAACTCACTTCATTGATGTTCATTGATGTTCTGTGTTCCTGAACCAATTATGTAACTGTAACGTGGTTGCCCCCTCCCCCCCCCTCCCGTAGGACTGTTAGGTTGTTCATAATATCCTCATTAAACTATCAACACTCCAGTAATAGGCTTCCCTGCATAATAGGGTGATATAGGGATGGAGAGGGAATAGGGGTAGGTAATAAGTAAAGTAGCAGCGACCCCCACCCCCCCCCCCACCCCCACTCTCTCTCTTGCCCCCATCCCCCCAAGTGCAGGCTCCACCCCCACTTTCCACCCCCCAAACAATTCCACAGCACCAAGCCACCCACCTTAATGTTTGACCGAGACGCCCTTCTCCGCCTCCGTCAAGTGGCGGGGGATTGGTGTAGGTTGTTGTCAGGGGTGACCTCTTCCACCTGTTGCACCTGTTCACCTTCCTCCTCCTCCTCCTGCATCTGTACTCCTCTCCTTCACCTGCTCCTCTTCTCCTCCGTAAATACACTCTATTCAACTGTGAGAGGAAACACAGGTCACGGGGAGTGTGGTCAGTCTGTGTATCTAAGACACTCGCCTGCACTGAGCAGCTCAGCAGCACACAGGTCACTGGGAGTGTGGTCAGTCTGTGTATCTAAGACACTCGCCTGCACTGAGCAGCTCAGCACCACAAAAGAAGTGGTGTAAGTGCTGATATTCAGAATTAGAGAGATTCTAAATTACTGAATTAGAGATTCTAAATTACTGCCACAGAAGGAGGATGGAGCTATCGTAACGAACAGATTCCCAGAGTACGATAGTCAACAACATACAATCTCGACAATCCACCATGAAAAGCTCAGTCTCCTAAGGTACTGTACTTCCTTAAGTAATAATTACAATTATTACTTAACCTATACCGTTGATAGGTTAAGTAATAATTGTAAATAAGAAGCAATAAGATGCTTATCTTAACATACTAAGAAGGTTAGGTGAGGTCGGTGTTTTCTATGACGCTTTTCAAGGTAAATTAAAATATTTACAATCAATTAGTATGTGATATATGCACTTATTAAATAAGCCAATATTGACTATAAGCAAGTGCGAGAACGGGTTGCAGAGGACGAAGAACTCAGTGGAGTGAGGCAGAGTGACCAGGAACTCAGTAGAGTGAGGCAGAGTGACCAGGAACTCAGTAGAGTGAGGCAGAGTGACCAGGAACTCAGTAGAGTGAGGCAGAGTGACCAGGAACTCAGTAGAGTGAGGCAGAGTGACCAGGAACTCAGTAGAGTGAGGCAGAGTGACCAGGAACTCAGTAGAGTGAGGCAGAGTGACCAGGAACTCAGTAGAGTGAGGCAGAGTGACCAGGAACTCAGTAGAGTGAGGCAGAGTGACCAGGAACTCAGTAGAGTGAGGCAGAGTGACCAGGAACTCAGTAGAGTGAGGCAGAGTGACCAGGAACTCAGTAGAGTGAGGCAGAGTGACCAGGAACTCAGTAGAGTGAGGCAGAGTGACCAGGAACTCAGTAGAGTGAGGCAGAGTGACCAGGAACTCAGTAGAGTGAGGCAGAGTGCCAGGAACTCAGTAGAGTGAGGCAGAGTGACCAGGAACTCAGTAGAGTGAGGCAGAGTGACCAGGAACTCAGTAGAGTGAGGCAGAGTGACCAGGAACTCAGTAGAGTGAGGCAGAGTGACCAGGAACTCAGTAGAGTGAGGCAGAGTGACCAGGAACTCAGTAGAGTGAGGCAGAGTGACCAGGAACTCAGTAGAGTGAGGCAGAGTGACCAGGAACTCAGTAGAGTGAGGCAGAGTGACCAGGAACTCAGTAGAGTGAGGCAGAGTGACCAGGAACTCAGTAGAGTGAGGCAGAGTGACCAGGAACTCAGTAGAGTGAGGCAGAGTGACCAGGAACTCAGTAGAGTGAGGCAGAGTGACAAGGAACTCAGTAGAGTGAGGCAGAGTGACAAGGAACTCAGTAGAGTGAGGCAGAGTGACCAGGAACTCAGTAGAGTGAGGCAGAGTGACCAGGAACTCAGTAGAGTGAGGCAGAGTGACCAGGAACTCAGTAGAGTGAGGCAGAGTGACCAGGAACTCAGTAGAGTGAGGCAGAGTGACCAGGAACTCAGTAGAGTGAGGCAGAGTGACCAGGAACTCAGTAGAGTGAGGCAGAGTGACCAGGAACTCAGTAGAGTGAGGCAGAGTGACAAGGAACTCAGTAGAGTGAGGCAGAGTGACCAGGAACTCAGTAGAGTGAGGCAGAGTGACCAGGAACTCAGCACAACTAGGTGAATGCTTGCTGCAGACTTGTCCATAACTCTTCGCACCGCAAGTCTGTACAGAGAATAACAATCAACTTTAACATTCAACTAATAAACCACTCACTGACAGTATCAGTTGAGGGCGGTTGAACCAGTCCTGCTGATACCCACCACCCGTCCACCCACAACCAGTCCACTCAGTCCTGACAGCTGAGTGGACTACGCTCGGGATTCGTAGTCCATGAGGTTCCGGGTTCGATCCCCCGGTGGAGGCGGAAACAAATGGGCAGAGTTTCTTTCTATCTTTGAGTTAGACAGCTGCTACGGGCTGCTTCCTGACGGTGTGGGTAAAACAAAGAAAAGGAGGCCCTGGTCGAGGACCGGGCCGCGGGGATGCTAAACCCCGAAATCGTCTCAAGATAACCTACATCACCACAAACTGACACTGTTACTTGCAAGCATCTTCTTATCTTGAGGTTATCTTGAGATGATTTCGGGGCTTTTTAGTGTCCCCGCGGCCCGGTCCTCGACCAGGCCTCCACCCCCAGGAAGCAGCCTGTGACAGCTGACTAACACCCAGGTACCTATTTTACTGCTAGGTAACAGTAACAGCATAACCACAAGCATAAGTTAACGAGTTCACTTGAGTTCGACTACCACTTCGGAACCCTATATCTTGAGATGATATCGGGGCTTTAGTGTCCCCGCGGCCCGGTCCTCGACCAGGCCTCCACCCCCAGGAAGCAGCCCGTGACAGCTGACTAACTCCCAGGTACCTATTTACTGCTAGGTAACAGGGGCATTCAGGGTGAAAAAAACTTTGCCCATTTGTTTCTGCCTCGTGCGGGAATCGAACCCGCGCCACAGAATTACGAGTCCTGCGCGCTATCCACCAGGCTACGAGGCCCCTATATTACGTGTTGATGTACAGGTTGCATACAACCCAACTGTAGTCCCTTACCTTGACCTTGAGGTTACCTTGAGGTGCTTCCGGGGCTTAGCGTCCCCGCGGCCCGGTCGTCGACCAGGCCTCCTGGTTGCCGGACTGATCAACCAGGCTGTTGGACGCGGCTGCTCGCAGCCTGACGTACGAGTCACAGCCTGGTTGATCAGGTATCCTTTGGAGGTGCTTATCCAGTTCTCTCTTGAACACTGTGAGGGGTCGGTCAGTTATGCCCCTTATGTGTAGTGGTAGTGTAGTGTAGTCCGCCTCAAGAACTTGCACAGTGCTAGAGTTTGTAAGTCTTTCTGCAGTCCTTAGTGTTTATACGGCTCATTAGATCTGCGTCGTCTGCGGACATTTATGTGGCTCACCCCCCCCCCCCCCGCCCCCCACGCTCATGCAGGTCATTCACATACATTAGTAACAGTCGTGGTTCTAGGGGGCCAGATTCACGAAGCAGTTACGACAGCACTTACGAACCTGTATATCTTTCTCAATCTTTGGCGGTTTTGTTTACAATTATTAAACAGTTAATGAGCTCCGAAGCACCAGGAGGCTGTTTATAACAATAAGAACAGTTGATTGGGAAGTTTTCATGCTTGTAAACTGTTTAATAAATGTAACCAAAGTGGTCAAAGATTGAGAAAAGATGTACTCGTTCGTATGTACTTGGGTAACTGCTTCGTGAATCTGGCCCTCAGGCCTTGAGGTATCCCACCTGTTAAATGCCTTTAGCTCAACATACCCACCACCACCATCATGTTAAACCAATACTGGACTATGCAGCACCGGCCTGGAGTCCCCACCTTGACTGTGGCTGTCACAATCAGCGCAGAGCTGTTGAATGTCCACCAGGACCTCCCTTCTTGACGTTATCTTGAGATGATTTCGGGGCTTTAGTGTCCCCGCGGCCCGGTCCTCGACCAGGCCTCCACCCCCAGAAAGCAGCCCGTGACAGTTGACTAACACCCAGGTACCTATTTTACTGCTAGGTAACAGGGGCATAGGGTGAAAGAAACTGGCCATTGTTTCTCGCCGGCGCTCGGGATCGAACCCGGGACCACAGGATCACGAGTCCAGTGTGCTGTCCGCTCGGCCGACCGGCTCCCACTTACTCAGTTCTATTTTCCCAGCGTCTCTGCTGTGCTATCTCTGCTCACCTATCACTGCTTACCTATCTGTGATTATGGGGAAGTGAGGTATAGCTCTGTATGCCCCGCCTGGTAGCCTTGTTGTACCTTTTTTTTTTGTTGGGTTGTAATTTAATTTTCCTGATTTTTTATAATTTAACTTTTCGAAAAATCTCTGTCGAATATAGGCCTAAAGTTGTGGCTGGAGGCGCCTTATATAACTTCTTATTTCAGTTCGTTCCACTTGTTAAACACCCGTTCAAATGGTCTATTCCCTCCCTCTCAGTATCTTGTATGTTGCGATCATGTCCCCTATGCTTCTTTTCGTCCCTATGGTTGTGAGATTTGGTTCCTTCGACCTATCCTCATAACTTAACCTTTTTAACTCTGGAACTAATCAAATTTGGTTGTAAATCTCTGTACTTTTATCAAATTTTGGTTTTATGTTATACAAGGTGCGGACTCCAGGCCGGTGCTGCATATTCAAGTGTTGGTCTAACATAGGTTGAGGATGGGCACGAACGGGTGGTGTAAATGATCACTAAGACAAGTCCTCAAGCCGGGAAGACTATTTAGAAATATGAAAGGTTGATAAATATACATAAGCGGGTGTTGGAATACATATGAATGAGTAATACATAGCAGGTGAAGGGTGAGAGGGGGAGTGGACGCGTGCAGAAAGGGAGAGAGGGGGGGGGGGGAAGGGAGAGAGAGAGGGAGGGAAGACAAGGAAGTAACAGGTGTGAAAGCTAGGGCAAGATGGCGTCTGAACATCTGCGGCAAATTGCGTTAACTGCGCAGTCAGTGATACTTGCCCCCCCCCCCCATGAGTAGGGGGGCGGGGGGGGGGGTGACTTTGGGGGGACGGGAGAGAGAGAGAGGGAAGGTCATGGGGGTTTGTACTTAAAATGTTGGGGGAGGGGGCCACGTGGTTGACCTGTAGTGGAGGACGTTAGTTACTTTCTCTTCTCTCTCTCTCTCTCTCT
>NW_025570188.1:0-21336 GCF_020424385.1 Procambarus clarkii
TCTGAATCACTCTCCTGAGCCTCTACATCCCTCTCTTGAACTCCTGCTTCCCTCGCATGAGCCTCTGCATTCCTCTCTTGTGCCTCTGCATCCCTCACTTGAGGCTCTGCATCCCTCTCTTGAGCCTCTGCATCCCTTTCTTGAGCCTCTGCATCACTCTCTTTAGCCCCTGCATCCCTCTCTCAAGCCTCTGTATCACTCTCTTGAGCCTCTGCATCACCCTCTAAAGCCTCTGCATCACTCTCTTGAGGCTCTGCATCATTCTCTTGATCCGCTGCATCACTCTCTTGAGCCTCTTCATCCCTCTCTTGAGCCTCTGCATCACTCTCTTCAGCCTCTGCATCACTCTCTTAAGCCTTTGAATCCCTCTCTTGAGGCCTCTGCATAACTCTCTCGAGCTTCTGCATCACTCTCTTGATTCTCTGCATCACTATTGTAAGCCTCTGAATCACTCTCTTGAGCCTCTGCATCCCTCTCTTAAGCCTATGCATCCCTTTCTTAAGCCTCTGCATCACTCTCTTAAGCCTCTGCATCACTCTCTAGAGCCTCTGCATCACTCTTTTGATCCTCTGCATCACTCTCTTGTGCCTCTGCATCACTCTCTTGAGCCTCTGCATCACCTTCTTAAGCCTCTGCATCCCTCTCTTCAGCCTCTGCATCCCTCTCTTGAGCCTATTCATCCCTCTCTTCAGCCTCTGCATCCCTCTCTTGAGCCTCTGTATCACTCTGTTAGGCCTCTGCATCACTCTCGTAAGCCTCTGCATCACTCGCTTAAGCCTCTGCATCACTCCCGTAAACCTCTGAATCACTCTCTTGAGCCTCTCCATCCCACTCTTGAGCCTCTGCTTCACTCTTGTAAGCCTCTGCATCAATCTCTTAAGCTTCTGCATCACTCCCGTAAACCTCTATATCACTTTCCTGAGCCTCTGCATCACTCTCTTGAGCCTCTGCATCACTCTATTTCAGCCTCTGCATCCCTCTCTTGAGCCTCTGCATCATTCTCCTAAGCCTGTGCATCACTCGCCAGAGCCTCTGTATCACTCTCTTAAGCCTCTAGATCACTCTCCTAAGCCTCTGCATCACTCTCGTAAGCCTCTGAATCACTCTTTTGAGCCTCAGCATCACTCTCTTGATCCCCTGCATCCCTCTCTTGAGCCTCTGCATCACTCTCTTCAGCCTCTGCATCACCCTTTTAAGCCTCTGCATCCCTCATTTGAGCCTCTGCATCACTTTCCTAAGCCTCTGCATCCCTCTCTTGAGCCTCTGCATCCCTCTCTTGAACACTCTGCATCCCTCTCATGAGCCTCTGCATCCCTCTCGAGCCTTTGCATCACTCTCCTAAGCCTCTGCATCCCTCTCATGAGCCCCTGCATCCCTCTCCTGAGCCTCTGCATCCCTCTCTTGAGCCTCTGCATCCCTATCTTAAGTCTCTGCATCACTCTCTTAAGCCTCTGCATCACTCTCGTAAGCCTTTGAATCACTCTCTTGAGCCTCTGCATCCCTCTCTTGAGCTTCTGCATCACTCTCTTGAGCCTCTGAATCACTTACTTGAGCCTCTGCATCCCTCTCTTGAGCCTCTGCATCACTCTCTTGAGCTTCTGCATCCCTCTCTGAGCCTCTGCATCAATCTCCTTAGGCTCTGCATCACTCTCTTGAGCCTCTGCATCACTTTCCTGAGCCTCTACATCCCTCTCTGAGCCTCTGCATCACTCTCTTGAGCCTCGGCATCCCTCTCTTAAGCCTCTGCATCACTCTCTTGAGCCTCTGCATCACTCTCTTGAGCCTCTGCATCACTCTCTTGAGCATCTGCATCACTCTTGTAAGCCTCTGAATCACTCTTTTGAGCCTCTGCAACACTCTCCTGAGCCTCTGCATCACTCTCTTGAGCCTCGGCATCCCTCTCTTAAGCCTCTGCATCACTCTCTTGAGCCTCTGCATCACTCTCTTAAGCCTCTGCATCACTCTCTGATCCTCTGCATCACTCGTTTGAGCCTCTGCATAACTCTCTTGAGCCTCTGCATCACTCTCTTGAGCCTCTGCATTTCTCTCTTGAGCCTCTGCAACACTCTCTTCAGCCTCTGCATCACTCTATTCAGCCTCGGCACCACTCTCTTAAGCCTCTGCATGACTCTTTTAACCCTCTACATCACTCTTGTAAGCCTCTGCATCACTCTCTTGAGTCTCTGCATCCCTCTCTTAAACTCCTGCATCCCTCTCTTGAGCCTCTGCATCCCTCTCTTCAGCCTTTGCATCACTCTCTTAAGCCTCTGCATCCCTCTCTTGGTCCTCTGCATCACTCTCGTAAGCCTCTGCATCACTCTCTTGAGCCTTGCGTAACTCTCTTGAGTGTCTGCATCACTCTCTTGAGCCTCTGAATCCCTCTCTTGAGCCTCTGCATCACTCTGTCAAGCCGTTGCATCACTCTCTTGATCCTCTGCATCACTCGCTTGATCCTCTGCATCACTCTCTTAAGCCTCTGCTTCCCTCTCTTGATCCTCTGCATCACTCTCTTGAGCCTCTGCATCACTCTCTTGAACCTCTGCATCACTCTCTTGAGCCTCTGCATCACCCTCTTAAGCCTCTGCATCACTCTCTTGAGCCTCTGCGTCACACTCCTAAGCCTCCGCCTCACTCTCTTAAGACTCCGCATCACTCTCGTAAGCCTCTGAATCACTCTCTTGAGCCTCTGCCTCACTCTCTTGAGCCTCTCAATCACTCTCTGAAGCCTCTGCATCACTCTCTTGAGCCCCTGCATCACTCTCTTGAGCCTCTGCATCACTCTCTTGAGCCTCTGCATCCCACTCTTGAGCCTCTGCATCATTCTCCTAAGCCTCTCCATTGTCGTGACGCTGAACCCCGGTTCATTCCGAACACAGCGATTACACAACACATAACACCTTGCCTCAGCAACCGTTATTACCACCTATACTCCTACACACACCAGACCCTTGAGGCGTACCACTAGGTTTGTACTGGAACACAATGTATGAACATATGGAAGGTATTTAAAGGCCGTCGGGTTTTGTCATTTAATTACAAAGAATAGACTCTGACAAATAATAATACATATTAACATTATTAGGTCAATACACTTCCAATACCCATAGACCACCTGACCTCCGCGATCACCACCCACACTCGTAACTTCCGCCTAAGTCCCTAATACGGAATGATTACTACAACACTCCACACCGGTTAGTCTTTTATTCAATACTCACATTCTGCAGACTTAACTTCGTCACTAAGATCACATCAGGTTCTCGCATAGCTGTCTGCTACACTGCGCTGCTGCCACAAACGGAGACCCCGGAGGACTTGCCAGTTCAACTCCCACAACAAGACTGACTCCAGTCAGCCATGGCCTCAAACATTTCACCCCACCTCTCAAGGAAGGTATCATCCGATTAACCTTATCCCTAGAGCGGTAACCTTGATCCTAGAAGCCTGAAGAAGAATAATTCCTCTTTCCAGGAATTATTAATTTGGCTAAACAGCTTCGGTCTTAATCCATTGATCTTTCTTAGATATGTGATCCATAGTCTGTCTACTTACATGTACTTCCAATCATCATTCGTTAAATGTTGTAGTAATGATCCTCTAGCTAATAATTCCTACTAACTTGTGGATTACAACACCACTCCCCTCCTTAAACACGCATATGTCCCCATATGCATCATTGCAATGGTTCCATTAGTGCAAGGACCTGGAGGATGCACCCACCATATGTGTACAACTAAGAAATCATCCAATAAGTTCATCATACACACGATGAAATAAATTAAAATTTTCCCCGACATGACTCACAACACTTCTCCATCATATACATTTATTCACATCATATCACAGGTTAAATAGTCTGTAATAATTTTTCGCATCTCCAACAATGCTCATATACCTAAACTGCTGACATATAATTACATACAAACATAAACATAAAATTACATGGACCAGAATGCTGGCACTTAAACAGAAATGACACTAGTCATTAATATATACACAACACATATATATCTAAGGTTCTTCATCCTAGTAACAAGTAATTATCATTTAACATCTTGCCCTGTACTGTTGACATAAGGGCTTACAATGATCACACAATGTTTCACTGGCCTCCTCCACAATTGGCAGCATCACTTCTCTTGTCTTCGTGTCCCATGGTTGCTAGGTCATAGATCCTCCATGACCCAGACAAAACCCAGGCTGTCCAGCCTGGTGAATGTTGTCAATGTCCCATCGTTGCTCTGAGCTAACGTGATCCTGGCCTCCAGAGCAACGGAGATTCCTACCCCAGGGTCATGTTCCCTTGGGTCTGTGCTGACGTCCCGTTCCAGGGCACTAATCCCAGAACGCTGTAGATACCTCACAGGTCTCTGGTCTAGGCCCATCCGCCCAGAGTGTGTCCACCTGTATTCACACCTTCCCGACCGCTGTACCTGCAAAATATTCCCTCGGAGCCCCCTGGCTCGATCCCATTATTACATAACCCCCTCGGCTCCGTACTCTCACCCCGTATATAGCCTGAGCGCAGCTGCAAAACCATTGCAGCTGGCCCTTGTCCCTGCTTTGATGTCAGGGGCGAATTTCGCCTATAACGTCACGTTGGCTTCACTTCCACCCCCCTTTTTTTTCTAGAATTACTGAGTGTAGCCTCATAGCTTCCCTTCTACTCTACCTGAAGCTCTGTGACATGATCCCGGGGGACCTTCTCAAGCCTAACACTCAGTAATGGTGCCGATGAGGTAATATACAGTATATACATACACATACATTATCACAATAAATACCTCATTAAAATAATTTCACAACTAATGTCACTAAAGCATCATACTGCCACTGGCTCGCTTCTAGCGAGATTCCTGTAACAACTTAATTAATGAGAGATTAGTATATCTACTTGGCTGAAATTTGAAATTCTACCTTATAATCTTATCCATAAGACTTACCCACTCCGACTTAATTAATGAAAATTTTAATGAAAATAATGAATTTTATTAGTCTTTTATGAGTCTTGCTAGAGATATCGACTTGACTCGCCTACTGCAGCCACCAACTCCTGCAATTATCCACATTTCATCTTATCCATAAGACTTACTTACTC
The DNA here is from genome assembly GCF_020424385.1 of Procambarus clarkii. NCBI lineage: Eukaryota > Metazoa > Arthropoda > Malacostraca > Decapoda > Cambaridae > Procambarus > Procambarus clarkii. Next base: position 5,099 of record NW_025570188.1, read on the forward strand.
CGACACAACCATTACCACTGGTCATCCCAACCACTGATGACCTCAATATAACGCCACACATCCCTACAACCACTTCCTGCGTCCTAACGCACCGACCTTGCTACGCCAATACTCACCTTACCGACCACTACCTGGCGCCCCTGCGCCACCATATACTCCACAACACCACACTCCATACCAGGCGTCCAAACGCCACTACACTACACCACCCAATGACGTCCCCAACGCCCTCAACACAACACCCGGCGTCCCCAACGCCCTCAACACAACACCCGGCGTCCCCAACGCCCTCAACACAACACCCGGCGTCCCCCAACGCCCTCAACACAACACACGGCGTCCCCAACGCCCTCAACACAACACCCGGCGTCCCCAACGCCCTCAACACAACACCCGGCGTCCCCAACGCCCTCAACACAACACACGGCGTCCCCAACGCCCTCAACACAACACACGGCGTCCCCAACGCCCTCAACACAACACATGGCGTCCCCAACGCCCTCAACACAACACACGGCGTCCCCAACGCCCTCAACACAACACACGGCGTCCCCAACGCCATCAACACAACACACGGCGTCTCCAACGCCATCAACACAACATACGGCGTCCCCCAACACCATTACCACCACAGGCATATGCCTTGCGCCAGAGCGCATCAAAACACCACGAGACATCACCAACCGCAACACACACTGTCCCTTTTCTCTGGTAATCCATTAATTACCTGACCAACACTCGTCAGGCATAATTTCTTGTGTAGTGGCCACCCGCCACACACTACCACCTGCGTTAACATACTTTAACGCTAATGTCTACAATACACCCGGTGTTACAACAACCAGTTATGCTACACATGCTACACCTTGGCGCTACAATGCCAACAATGTCATGCACTATACTACATCCATGATATCCACAGTGAAAACATGCACATTTCACTACAGTAAATACTATGCATTACGCTGGCGTCTAATAAGCCACTACACATGCATTACACTACACACCACATGCATTACACTACACACCCCGGCGTACAAACGCCAATACACAACCATGCACTACACCCGGCGCCACACACCCCCACCAACGGGACACGCTCCCCGTGTCCCACGGTAACACTCTCCATAATGCTACCTGCACCCACAAAAAAATCTCCATGGCCCTCTCCAGGGTACAGTAGACGGCGAACCCCAGACGTCAAATTACGCGTCGCTCGCTATGCCAAGGCGTCCATAATTCACTGCGCCTATTTTCTGTATCTACACCTGACAACGCCGGAACTCGCACAGTACTTTAGGTAATATTTCATTATCCTTAAAATATTCGATTTACACGTTATATGAAATTTAATTAACTTTAAATTACGTAGTTTACACGATTAATTTCACCTTAGCAACGGTTTCTCACTATTTCCGCCTTACCAACGATATAAAACAAGCTCCAAGGTGCGGCTCGCTTGGCCCACCCATCGCTTGGCCCGCACATGGCCCACGTTCACCCGCGCTAGTTTACCTCGCACCACTGTATAATCCGCACTACGAACACTGTATAATCCGCACTACGAACACTGCACTTGTTTTGGATCCCGATGCTTCAGTGGTCCAGACTTGCCTCTTAGCCGTCTCTCGTTGCGGGAATCTGGAAAGAAAGAAATAAACCCCACATGTGCCCCATAATGGCCTAGTCCCTTTAATTAACTAACTCCTCTGACCTGGTCTCACCTGACCCTTCTTTCCTCCGTCTAGTCACCACCATTCTCACCACAACCCGACGTCTACCATTTCCCGAACATTCCCTCGCCAACTAAACCAGTAACACACTTCCTTCATCTCTCAAAGTGTTCCAAACCTGTTTGCGCTGCCACCAAATATGTCGTGACGCTGAACCCCGGTTCATTCCGAACACAGCGATTACACAACACAAAAAACCTAGCCTCAGCAACCGTAACTACCACCGTGTACTCCTACACACACCAGACCCTTGAGGCGTACCACTAGGTTTGTACTGGAACACAATGAATGAACATATGGAAGGTATTTAAAGGCCGTCGGGTTTTGTCATTTAATTACAAAGAATAGACTCTGACAAATAATACTATTTTAATTAACATACTCTATTGGTCAATACACTTCCAATACCCATAGACCACTTGACCTCCGCGATCACCACACACACTCGTAACTTCCGCCTAAGTCCCTAATACGGAATGATTACTACTACGCTCCACACCCGGTTAGTCTTACATTCAATACTCACATACTGCAGACTTAACTTGGTCACTAAGATCACAACAGGCTCTCGCATAGCTGTCTGCTACACTTCGCTGCTGCCACAAACGGGGATCCAAAAGGACTTGCTCGTTCAACTTCCACAATCAGACTGACTCCAGTCAGCCATCTCCCTCAACCATTTCACCCCACCTCTCAAGGAAGGTATAATCCGATTAACCTTATCCCTAGAGAGGTAATCTTGTTCCTAGAAGCCTGACGAAGAATAATTCCTCTTTCCAGGAATTAATCATTTGGCTACACAGCTTCGGTCTTAATCCATTGACCTTTCTTAGATATGTGATCCATAGTCTGTCTACTTACATGAACTTCCAATCATCATTCGTTAAGTGTTGTAGTAATGATCCTCTAGCTAATAATTCCTACTAACTTGTGGATTACAACACTGCATCACTCTCGTAAGCATCTGCATCACTCTAATGAGCCTCTGCATAACTTTCTTGAGTCTCTGCATCACTCTCTTGAGCCTCAGTATCCCTCTCTTGAGCCTCTGCAACACTCTCTTCAGCCTCTGCATCCCTTTCTTGAGCCTCTGCATCACTCTCGTAAGCCTCTGCATCACTCTAATGGGCCTCTGCATAACTCTCTTGAGTCTCTGCATCACTCTCTTGAGCCTCTGTATCCCTCTCTTGAGCCTCTGCAACACTCTCTTCAGCCTCTGCAGCACTCTCTTCAGCCTCTGCATCACTCTCGTGAGCCTCTCCATCAATCTCTTGAGCCCCTGCATCCCTTTATTGAGCCTCTGCATCCCTCTCTTGAGCCCCTGCATCCCTCTCTAGAGCCTCTACATCACTCTCTTTAGCCTCTGCATCACTCTCTTGAGCTTCTGCATCTCTCTTAAGCCTCTGCATCACTCTCTTCAGCCTCTGCATCCCTCTCGTAAGCCTCTGCATCACTCTATAAGCCTCTGCATCAACTGCATCACTCTCTTGAGCCTGCATCCCTCTCATAAGCCTCTGCATCACTCTCTTGAGCCTCTGCATCACTCTCTTAAGCCTCTGCATACCTCTCTTGAGCCACTGCATCACTCTCTTGAGCCTCTGCATCACTCTCTTGAGCCTCTGCATCACTCTCTTGAGCCTTTGCATCACTTGTGTGAGCCTCTGCATCCCTCTCTTAAGCCTCTGCATCACTCTCTTGAGCCACTGCATCACTTTCTTGAGCCTCTGCATCACTTTCTTGAGCCTCTGCATCACTCTCTTGAGCCTCTTCATCAATCTCTTGAGCCTCCGCATCCCTCTCTTAAGCCTCTGCATCAGTCTCTTGAGCCTCTGCACAACACTTTTTAGCCTCTGCATCACTCTCTTAAGCCTCTGCATCTCTCTCCTGAGCATCTGCAACACTCTCTTCAGCCTCTGCATCACTCTCTTAAGCCTCTGCATCACTCTCTTCGGCCTCTGCATCATTCTCTTAAGCCTCTGCTTACCTCTCTTGATCCTCTGCATCACTCTCTTGAGCCTCTGCATCACTCTCATGATATTCTGCATCACTCCCTTGAGCCTCTGCATCACACTCTTGAGCCTCTGCATCACTCTCTTGAGCCTCTGCATCACTCTCTTAAGCCTCTGCATCCCTCCCTTGATCCTCTGCATCACTCTCTTGAGCCTCTGCATCATTCTCTTGAGCCTCTGCATCCCTCTCTTAAGCCTCTACATCATTCTCATTAGCCTCTGCATTACTCTTTTGAGCCTCTGCATCCCTCTCTGGAGCCTCAGCATCCCTCTCTTGAGCCTCTGCAGCACTCTCTTGAGCCTCTGCATCATTCTCTTGAGCCTCTGCATCACTCTCTTAAGCCCTCTCTTGAGCATCTGCATCACTCTCTTGGGCCCCTGCATCCCTCTCTTAGCCTCTCCATCACTTTCTTGAGCCTCTGCAACACCCTCTTAAACCTCTGCATCCCTATTTCGAGCCTCTGCATCACTTTCTTAAGTTTCTGCATCCCTTTCATGAGCCTTTGCATCCCTCTCTTGAACTCCTGCATCCCTCTCATGAGCCTCTGCATCCCTCTCCTGAGCCTTTGCATCACTCTCTTAAGCCTCTGCATCCCTCTCTTGAGCCTCTGCATCACTCTCGTAAGCCTCTGCATCATTCTATCGAGCCTCTGCATAACTCTAAAAATCTAAAAAATACGCAACGTCGCTTTATGATTCAAAGTTAAAATCCTCAAATTTGGTATAATAATGACTTTTTTCACGTTTTTCATGTAGTTTGATATTACGTAAATATATTCATTTTTACCAATATTTCTATACTATTTCATGTTGTATCACGATATGTGATTTGGCCTTCAAATCTCAGATTTTCGCATAATATTGCATTTTAAACAAGATTTCTTGCATTTTGTTTCGTACTAATAATCATCGAATTTAGCAATATTTTTACCTTTATCATCCCCTTTTCCTTTATGTGATTTAAACAAAATATCATCGAATTAAGCAATATTTTGACGTTTTTCTACGTTTTTGTGAATTTTCAGTTTATTGTTATTATTTCATTAAATATACGAGAAATATTATGGAAACACATAATTGATCAGCAAATAACCTTAAATACTTCATTTTCAATCATATATTTGTTTCTCGTTAAAATAATGAGTAAGATATTTAAAGGGGGAGAATTTCTGTTTTTATTGCATATATCGACGTTTCAGCCGGAGTAGAAGGGTTTTACGTGTACATCTTCCATCGGTAATATAAACCGAAAATCAGGAACATTTTAGTTAATTTTAATGAAAAGACATTGATTTTTGTCATATGTATTGGAAGCAACATCTTTATACGTCTTTTCTAGGGTCTAAAAAATACGAAACGTCGCTTTATGATTCGAAGTTAAAATCCTCAAATTTGGTATAATAATGACTTTTTTCACGTTTTTCATGTAGTTTGATATTACGTAAATATATTCATTTTTACCAATATTTCGATACTATTTCATGTAGTATCACGATATGTGATTTGGCCTTCAAATCTCAGATTTTCGCTTAATATTGCATTTTAAGCAAGTTTTCTTGCATTTTGTTTCGTACTAAAAATCATCGAATTCAGCAATATTTTGACGTTTATCATCCCCTTTTCCTTTATGTGATATAAACAAAATATAATCGAATTAGGCAATATTTTGCTGTTTTTCCACGTTTTTGTGAATTTTCAGTTTATTGCTATTAATTCATTAAATATACGATAAAAATGATGCAAACACATAATTGATTAGAATTTAACCTTAAACACTTCATTTTCAATCAACTATTTGTTTCTCGTTAAAATACTGAGTAAGATATTGGAAAGGGGAGAAGTTCTGTTTTTATTGCATATATCGACGTTTCAGCCGGATTAGAGCGGTTTTACGTGTACATCTTCCATCGGTAATATAAACGGAAAATCAGGAACATTTTAGTTAATTCTAATGAAAACACATTGATTTTTATCATTTTTATTTGAAACAACATTGTCATATGTCTTTTCTTGGATCTAAATAATTCGAAACCTCGCTCTATGATTTGAAGTTAAAATCCTCAAATATGGTAATATAGGGACTTTTTTCACGTTATTCATGTAGTGTGATTTTACGTATATATATTCGTTTTACCAATAATTCGATACCACTTCATGTTTTCTCACGATATGTGATTTGGCCTTCAAATCTCAGAATTTCGCAAATTTTGCATTTTTAAGCAAGTTTTCTTGCATTTTGTTTTGTACTAAAAATCATCGAATTTAGCAATATTTTGACCTTTATCATCTCCTTTTCCTTTATGTGATTTAAACAAAATATCATCGAAATAGGCAATATTTTGCCGTTTTTCCACGTTTTTGTGGATTTTCAGTTTATTGTTATTATTTCATTAAGTATACGAGAAAAATTATGGAAACACATAATTGATCAGAAAATAACCTTAAATACTTCATTTTTAATCATCTATTTGTTTCTTGGTTAAATACTGAGTAAGATATTGAAAAGGGGAGAAGTTCTGATTTTATTGCATATATCGACGTTTCAGCCGGAGTAGAACGGTTTTACGTGTACATCTTCCATCGGTAATATAAACCGAAAATCAGAAACATTTTAGTTAATTTTAATGAAAACACATTGATTTTTATCATTTGTATTGGAAGCAACATCTTTATACGTCTTTCCTAGGGTCTAAAAAATACCAAACGTCGCTCTATGATTCGAAGTTAAAATCCTCAAATTTGGTATAATAATGACTTTTTTCACGTTGTTCATGTAGTTTGATATTACGTAAATATATTCATTTTTACCAATATTTCGATACTATTTCATGTAGTATCACGATATGCGATTTGGCCTTCAAATCTCAGATTTTCGCTTAATATTGCATTTTAAGCAAGTTTTCTTGCATTTTGTTTCGTACTAAAAATCATCGAATTCAGCAATATTTTGACGTTTATCATCCCCTTTTCCTTTATGTGATATAAAAAAAATATCATCGAATTAAGCAATATTTTGACGTTTTTCTACGTTTTTGTGAATTTTCAGTTTATTGTTATTACTTCATTAAATATACGAGAAAAATTATGGAAACACATAATTGATCAGAAAATAACCTTAAATACTTCATTTTCAATCATCTATTTGTTTCTCGTTAAAATACTGAGTAAGATATTTAAAGGGGGAGAATTTCTGTTTTTATTGCATATATCGACGTTTCAGCCGGAGTAGAACGGTTTTACGTGTACATCTTCCATCGGTAATATAAAGCGAAAATCAGGAACATTTTAGTTAATTTTAATGAAAAGACATTGATTTTTGTCATTTGTATTGGAAGCAACATCTTTATACGTCTTTTCTAGGGTCTAAAAAATACGAAACGTCGCTCTATGATTCGAAGTTAAAATCCTCAAATTTGGTATAATAATGACTTTTTTCACGTTTTTCATGTAGTTTGATATTACGTAAATATATTCATTTTTACCAATATATCGATACTATTTCATGTAGTATCACGATATGTGATTTTGCCTTCAAATCCCAGATTTTCGCATAATATTACTTTTTAAGCAAGTTTTCTTGTATTTTGTTTCGTACTAAAATCATCGAATTCAGTAATATTTTGACGTTTATCATTCGATGATATTTTGTGTAAATCACATAAAGGAAAAGGGGATGATAAAGGTCAAAATATTGCTAAATTCGATGATTAATTCATTATATATACGATAAAAATTATGCAAACACATAATTGATCAGAAAATAACCTTAAATACTTCATTTTCAATCATCTATTTGTTTCTCGTTAAAATACTGAGTAAGATATTGAAAAGGGGAGAAGTTCTGTTTTTATTGCATATATCGACGTTTCAGCCGGAGTAGAACGGTTTTACGTGTACATCTTCCATCGGTAATATAAACCGAAAATCAGGAACATTTTAGTTAATTTTAATGAAAACACATTGATTTTTGTCATGTGTATTGGAAGCAACATCTTTATACGTCTTTTCTAGGGTCTAAAAAATACGAAACGTCGCTTTATGATTCGAAGTTAAAATCCTCAAATTTGGTATAATAATGACTTTTTTCACGTTTTTCATGTAGTTTGATATTACGTATATATATTCATTTTTACCAATATTTCGATACTATTTCATGTAGTATCACGATATGTGATTTGGCCTTCAAATCTCAGATTTTCGCATAAAATTGCATTTTAGGCAAGTTTTCTTGCATTTTGCTTCGTACTAAAAATCATCGAATTCAGCAGTATTTTGACGTTTATCATCCCCTTTTCCTTTATGTGATATAAACAAAATATCATCGAATTAGGCAATATTTTGCCGTTTTTCCACGTTTTTGTGAATTTTCAGTTTATTGTTATTAATTCATTAAATATACGATAAAAATTATGCAAACACATAATTGATCAGAAAATTACCTTGAATACTTCATTTTCAATCATCTATTTGTTTCTCGTTAAAATACTGAGTAAGATATTGAAAAGGGGAGAAGTTCTGTTTTTATTGCATATATCGACGTTTCAGCCGGAGTTGAACGGTTTTACGTGTACATCTTCCATCGGTAATATAAACCGAAAATCAGGAACATTTTAGTTAATTTTAATGAAAAGACATTGATTTTTGTCATTTGTATTGGAAGCAACATCTTTATACGTCTTTTCTAGGGTCTAACAAATACGAAACGTCGCTTTATGATTCGAAGTTAAAATCCTCAAATTTGGTATAATAATGACTTTTTTCACGTTTTTCATGTAGTTTGATATTACGTAAATATATTCATTTTTACCAATATTTCGATACTATTTCATGTAGTATCACGATATGTGATTTGGCCTTCAAATCTCAGATTTTCGCATAATATTGCATTTTAAGCAAGTTTTCTTGCTTTTGTTTCGTACTAAAAATCATCGAATTCAGCAATATTTTGACGTTTATCATTCCCTTTTCCTTTATGTGATATAAACAAATAATCGAATTAGGCAATATTTTGGTTTTTCCAAAATTTTGTGAATTTTCAGTTTATGCTATTAATTCATTAAATATACGATAAAAATTATGCAAACACATAATTGATCAGAAAATAACCTTAAATACTTCATTTTCAATCATCTATTTGTTTCTCGTTAAAATACTGAGTAAGATATTGAAAAGGGGAGAAGTTCTGTTTTTATTGCATATATCGACGTTTCAGCCGGAGTAGAACGGTTTTACGTGTACATCTTCCATCGGTAATATAAACCGAAAATCAGGAACATTTTAGTTAATTTTAATGAAAACACATTGATTTTTGTCATTTGTATTGGAAGCAACATCTTTATACGACTTTTCTAGGGTCTAAAAAATACGAAACGTCGCTCTATGATTCGAAGTTAAAATCCTCAAATTTGGTATAATAATGACTTTTTTCACGTTTTTCATGTAGTTTGATATTACGTAAATATATTCATTTTTACCAATATTTCGATACTATTTCATGTAGTATCACGATATGTGATTTGGCCTTCAAATCTCAGATTTTCGCATAATATTGCATTTTAAGCAAGTTTTCTTGCATTTTGTTTCGTACTAAAAATCATCGAATTCAGCAATATTTTGACGTTTATCATCCCTTTTCCTTTATGTGATTTAAACAAAATATCATCGAATTAGGCAATATTTTGCCGTTTTTCCACGTTTTTGTGAATTTTCAGTTTATTGTTATTATTTCATTAAATATACGATAAAAATTATGCAAACACATAATTGATCAGAAAATAACCTTAAATACTTCATTTTCAATCATCTATTTGTTTCTCGTTAAAATACTGAGTAAGATATTGAAAAGGGGAGAAGTTCTGTTTTTATTGCATATATCGACGTTTCAACCGGAGTAGAACGGTTTTACGTTTACATCTTCCATCGGTAATATAAACCGAAAATCAGGAACATTTTAGTTAATTTTAATGAAAACACATTGATTTTTGTCATTTGTATTGGAAGCAACATCTTTATACGTCTTTTCTAGGGTCTAAAAAATACGAAACGTCGCTCTATGATTCGAAGTTAAAATCCTCAAATTTGGTATAATAATGACTTTTTTCACGTTTTTCATGTAGTTTGATATTACGTAAATATATTCATTTTTACCAATATTTCGACACTATTTCATGTAGTATCACGATATGTGATTTGGCCTTCAAATCTCAGATTTTCGCTTAATATTGCATTTTAAGCAAGTTTTCTTGCATTTTGTTTCGTACTAAAAATCATCGAATTCAGCAATATTTTGACGTTCATCATCCCCTTTTCCTTTATGTGATATAAACAAAATATCATCGAATTAGGCAATATTTTGCTGTTTTTCCACGTTTTTGTGAATTTTCAGTTTATTGCTATTAATTCATTAAATATACGATAAAAATGATGCAAACACATAATTGATCAGAAAATAACCTTAAATACTTCATTTTCAATCAACTATTTGTTTCTCGTTAAAATATTGAGTAAGATATTGGAAAGGGGAGAAGTTCTGTTTTTATTGCATATATCGACGTTTCAGCCGGAGTAGAACGGTTTTACGTGTACATCTTCCATCGGTAATATAAACCGAAAATCAGGAACATTTTAGTTAATTTTAATGAAAACACATTGATTTTTATCATTTGTATTGGAAGCAACATCTTTATACGTCTTTTCCTGGATCTAAAAAATACGAAACGTCGCTCTATGATTCGAAGTTAAAATCCTCAAATTTGGTATAATAATGACTTTTTTCACGTTTTTCATGTAGTTTGATATTACGTAAATATATTCATTTTTACCAATATTTCGATACCATTTCATGTAGTATCACGATATGTGATTTGGCCTTCAAATCTCAGAATTTCGCATAATATTGCATTTTTAAGCAAGTTTTCTTGCATTTTGTTTTGTACTAAAAATCATCGAATTCAGCAATATTTTGACCTTTATCATCTCCTTTTCCTTTATGTGATTTAAACAAAATATCATCGAATTAGGCAATATTTTGCCGTTTTTCCACGTTTTTGTGGATTTTCAGTTTATTGTTATTAATTCATTAAATATACGAGAAAAATTATGCAAACACATAATTGATCAGAAAATAACCTTAAATACTTCATTTTCAATCATCTATTTGTTTCTCGTTAAAATACTGAGTAAGATATTGAAAAGGGGAGAAGTTCTGTTTTTATTGCATATATCGACGTTTCAGCCGGATTAGAACGGTTTTACGTGTACATCTTCCATCGGTAATATAAACCGAAAATCAGGAACATTTTAGTTAATTTTAATGAAAACACATTGATTTTTATCATTTGTATTGGAAGCAACATCTTTATACGTCTTTTCTAGGGTCTAAAAAATACGAAACGTCGCTCTATGATTTGAAGTTAAAATCCTCAAATTTGGTATAATAATGACTTTTTTCACGTTTTTCATGTAGTTTGATATTACGTAAATATATTCATTTTTACCAATATTTCAATACTATTTCATGTAGTATCACGATATGTGATTCGGCCTTCAAATCTCAGATTTTCGCATAATATTGCATTTTAAGCAAGTTTTCTTGCATTTTGTTTCGTACTAAAAATCATCGAATTCAGCAATATTTTGACGTTTATCATCCCCTTTTCCTTTATGTGATATAAACAAATATCATCGAATTAGGCAATATTTTGGTTTTTCCACGTTTTTGTGAATTTTCAGTTTATTGTTATTAATTCATTAAAAATACGATAAAAATTATGCAAACACATAATTGATCAGAAAATAACCTTAAATACTTCATTTTCAATCATCTATTTGTTTCTCGTTAAAATACTGAGTAAGATATTTAAAAGGGGAGAATTTCTGTTTTTATTGCATATATCGACGTTTCAGCCGGAGTAGAACGGTTTTACGTTTACATCTTCCATCGGTAATATAAACCGAAAATCAGGAACATTTTAGTTAATTTTAATGAAAACACATTGATTTTTGTCATTTGTATTGGAAGCAACATCTTTATACGTCTTTTCTAGGGTCTAAAAAATACGAAACGTCGCTTTATGATTCGAAGTTAAAATCCTCAAATTTGGTATAATAATGACTTTTTTCACGTTTTTCATGTAGTTTGATATTACGTAAATATATTCATTTTTACCAATATTTCGATACTATTTCATGTAGTATCACGATATGTGATTTGGCCTTCAAATCTCAGATTTTCGCTTAATATTGCATTTTAAGCAAGTTTTCTTGCATTTTGTTTCGTACTAAAAATCATCGAATTCAGCAATATTTTGACGTTTATCATCCCCTTTTCCTTTATGTGATATAAACGAAATATCATCGAATTAGGCAATATTTTGCTGTTTTTCCACGTTTTTGTGAATTTTCAGTTTATTGCTATTAATTCATTAAATATACGATAAAAATGATGCAAACACATAATTGATCAGAAAATAACCTTAAATACTTCATTTTCAATCAACTATTTGTTTCTCGTTAAAATACTGAGTAAGATATTGAAAAGGGGAGAAGTTCTGTTTTTATTGCATATATCGACGTTTCAGCCGGAGTAGAACGGTTTTACGTGTACATCTTCCATCGGTAATATAAACCGAAAATCAGGAACATTTTAGTTAATTTTAATGAAAACACATTGATTTTTATCATTTGTATTTGAAGCAACATTGTTATACGTCTTTTCTAGGGTCTAAAAAATACGAAACGTCGCTCTATGATTCGAAGTTAAAATCCTCAAATTTGGTATAATAATGACTTTTTTCACGTTTTTCATGTAGTTTGATTTTACGTATATATATTCGTTTTACCAATATTTCGATACCACTTCATGTAGTATCACGATATGTGATTTGGCCTTCAAATCTCAGATTTTCGCAAATATTGCATTTTAAGCAAGTTTTCTTGCATTTTGTTTCGTACTAAAAATCATCGAATTTAGCAATATTTTGACCTTTATCATCTCCTTTTCCTTTATGTGATTTAAACAAAATATCATCGAATTAGGCAATATTTTGCCGTTTTTCCACGTTTTTGTGAATTTTCAGTTTATTGTTATTATTTCATTAAATATACGAGAAAAATTATGGAAACACATAATTGATCAGAAAATAACCTTAAATACTTCATTTTTAATCATCTATTTGTTTCTCGTTAAAATACTGAGTAAGATATTGAAAAGGGGAGAAGTTCTGATTTTATTGCATATATCGACGTTTCAGCCGGAGTAGAACGGTTTTACGTGTACATCTTCCATCGGTAATATAAACCGAAAATCAGAAACATTTTAGTTAATTTTAATGAAAACACATTGATTTTTATCATTTGTATTGGAAGCAACATCTTTATACGTCTTTTCCAGGGTCTAAAAAATACGAAACGTCGCTCTATGATTCGAAGTTAAAATCCTCAAATTTGGTATAATAATGACTTTTTTCACGTTTTTCATGTAGTTTGATATTACGTAAATATATTCATTTTCACCAATATTTCGATACTATTTCATGTAGTATCACGATATGTGATTTGGCCTTCAAATCTTAGATTTTCGCATAATATTGCATTTTAGGCAAGTTTTCTTGCATTTTGTTTCGTACTAAAAATCATCGAATTCAGCAATATTTTGACGTTTATCATTAGATTTTCCTTTATGTGATATAAACAAATATCATCGAATTAGGCAATATTTTGGTTTTTCCACGTTTTTGTGAATTTTCAGTTTATTGCTATTAATTCATTAAATATACGATAAAAATTATGCAAACACATAATTGATCAGAAAATAACCTTAAATACTTCATTTTCAATCATCTATTTGTTTCTCGTTAAAATACTGAGTAAGATATTGAAAAGGGGAGAAGTTCTGTTTTTATTGCATATATCGACGTTTCAGCCGGAGTAGAACGGTTTTACGTGTACATCTTCCATCGGTAATATAAACCGAAAATCAGGAACATTTTAGTTAATTTTAATGAAAACACATTGATTTTTGTCATGTGTATTGGAAGCAACATCTTTATACGTCTTTTCTAGGGTCTAAAAAATACGAAACGTCGCTTTATGATTCGAAGTTAAAATCCTCAAATTTGGTATAATAATGACTTTTTTCACGTTTTTCATGTAGTTTGATATTACGTAAATATATTCATTTTTACCAATATTTCGATACTATTTCATGTAGTATCACGATATGTGATTTGGCCTTCAAATCTCAGATTTTCGCATAATATTGCATTTTAGGCAAGTTTTCTTGCATTTTGTTTCGTACTAAAAATCATCGAATTCAGCAATATTTTGACGTTTATCATCCCCTTTTCCTTTATGTGATATAAACGAAATATCATCGAATTAGGCAATATTTTGCTGTTTTTCCACGTTTTTGTGAATTTTCAGTTTATTGCTATTAATTCATTAAATATACGATAAAAATGATGCAAACACATAATTGATCAGAAAATAACCTTAAATACTTCATTTTCAATCAACTATTTGTTTCTCGGTAAAATACTGAGTAAGATATTTAAAAGGGGAGAATTTCTGTTTTTATTGCATATATCGACGTTTCAGCCGGAGTAGAACGGTTTTACGTGTACATCTTCCATCGGTAATATAAACCGAAAATCAGGAACATTTTAGTTAATTTTAATGAAAACACATTGATTTTTATCATTTGTATTTGAAACAACATCTTTATACGTCTTTTCTAGGGTCTAAAAAATACGAAACGTCGCTCTATGATTCGAAGTTAAAATCCTCAAATTTGGTATAATAATGACTTTTTTCACGTTTTTCATGTAGTTTGATATTACGTAAATATATTCATTTTTACCAATATTTCGATACTACTTCATGTAGTATCACGATATGTGATTTGGCCTTCAAATCTTAGATTTTCGCATAATATTGCATTTTAAGCAAGTTTTCTTGCATTTTGTTTCGTACTAAAAATCATCGAATTCAGCAATATTTTGACGTTTATCATCTCCTTTTCCTTTATGTGATTTAAACAAATATCATCGAATTAGGCAATATTTTGCCGTTTTTCCACGTTTTTGTGAATTTTCAGTTTATTGTTATTATTTCATTAAATATACGATAAAAATTATGCAAACACATAATTGATCAGAAAATAACCTTAAATACTTCATTTTCAATCATCTATTTGTTTCTCGTTAAAATACTGAGTAAGATATTGAAAAGGGGAGAAGTTCTGTTTTTATTGCATATATCGACGTTTCAGCCGGAGTAGAACGGTTTTACGTGTACATCTTCCATCGGTAATATAAACCGAAAATCAGGAACATTTTAGTTAATTTTAATGAAAACACATTGATTTTTATCATTTGTATTGGAAGCAACATCTTTATACGTCTTTTCTAGGGTCTAAAAAATACGAAACGTCGCTCTATGATTCGAAGTTAAAATCCTCAAATTTGGTATAATAATGACTTTTTTCACGTTTTTCATGTAGTTTGATATTACGTAAATATATTCATTTTTACCAATATTTCGATACTATTTCATGTAGTATCACGATATGTGATTTGGCCTTCAAATCTCAGATTTTCGCTTAATATTGCTTTTTAAGCAAGTTTTCTTGCATTTTGTTTCGTACTAAAAATCATCGAATTCAGCAATATTTTGACGTTTATCATTCTTTTCCTTTATGTGTGTAAATCACATATCATCGAATTAGGGATTTTAAAGTTTTTCCACGTTTTTGTGCAATTTTCGTTTATGCTATTAATTCATTATATATACGATAAAAATTATGCAAACACATAATTGATCAGAAAATAACCTTAAATACTTCATTTTCAATCATCTATTTGTTTCTCGTTAAAATACTGAGTAAGATATTGAAAAGGGAAGAAGTTCTGTTTTTATTGCATATATCGACGTTTCAGCCGGAGTAGAACGGTTTTACGTGTACATCTTCCATCGGTAATATAAACCGAAAATCAGGAACATTTTAGTTAATTTTAATGAAAACACATTGATTTTTGTCATTTGTATTGGAAGCAACATCTTTATACGTCTTTTCTAGGGTCTAAAAAATACGAAACGTCGCTCTATGATTCGAAGTTAAAATCCTCAAATTTGGTATAATAATGACTTTTTTCACGTTTTTCATGTAGTTTGATATTACGTAAATATATTCATTTTTACCAATATTTCGATACTATTTCATGTAGTATCACGATATGTGATTTGGCCTTCAAATCTCAGATTTTCGCAAATATTGCATTTTAAGCAAGTTTTCTTGCATTTTGTTTCGTACTAAAAATCATCGAATTCAGCAATATTTTGACGTTTATCATTCCTTGATATTTTGTGTAAATCAAATATCAGGAAAAGGGGATTTTAAAGTTTTTCAAAATTTTGCTAATTTTCGATGATTAATTCATTATATATACGATAAAAATTATGCAAACACATAATTGATCAGAAAATAACCTTAAATACT
>NW_025570189.1:0-26165 GCF_020424385.1 Procambarus clarkii
ATCGCCAACAGAACCTAAAAACCTAATTAACCTATGCCTATATATACACAATATGCTAATATATTATAATATTAATTTATATTTGAGAAAATTCCCGTTTTGCATGAACAGCATGTAAAAATTGATGAATGTGTCTGTGGGGTCGACCGCTGGATGGAATGGACTTGAGTCGAGGACGGGTTGACTTGTGAGTCGTGTGTAAAAGCGTTTTTCCCTTAAAGAAAGTAGTAGGTTACACGAACGGAAAATATAGACACATAAATTGAAAGAAAAAAGTAAGCGTGACCAGGAAATATCACGTGACCCTCGCCATATACCCTGAAGACAACCTGGAGATTAACAGGATAAGGCGTATCAAAAGCGATAAACAAACAGGGAAAAAGGAGGAATCCCCACCTCCATTTTAAACGTAGACCCAAATATCACAGTAACAAGGTTATCGCGAATAACCAAACTCAATTACGGGATCACCATAGCCCGTGCTACATGAACACTTCGTTCTGAGTAGCTAAATCTGAAACAACAACAACAACTGGAGATGACTCAAGACGGAAGAAGATGAGAAAACAAAGATGCAAGAGTTATGACAACTGTGATAATTTTGGAGAAACCTGAGACACGAGGAGAAGAAAGGAATTGCCAGACAACAATAAATTAAAGGAGAAACACATAAAAAACAGGATAATGAATACTGGACAAAAGGAAAGAGAGAATTGAGACACAAATAATGAAGTGATAATATCTGCAGGAAAAACAGACGTAATAACAATGGCAGGAGCAGACAGCTTCAGTATAGTTGAAGGTTAGGAAGACTGACACAGGTTGAGAGAACATGCGCCGGATAGGGAGCCGGTCGGCCGAGCGGACAGGACACTGGACTTGTGATCCTGTGGTCCTGGGTTCAATCCCAGGCGCCGGCGAGAAACAATGGGCAAAGTTTCTTTCACCCTATGCCCCTGTTACCTAGCAGTAAAATAGGTACCTGGGTGTTAGTCAGCTGTCACGGGCTGCTTCCTGGGGGTGGAGGCCTGGTCGAAGACCGAGCCGCGGGGACACTAAAGCCCCGAAATCATCTCAAGATAACTATATCTCAAGATAACGGAGGGAGAGAGTAGCATAAATGAAGATGAAAAGAGGAAAAGGAAGGAGAAGGAAGGAAGACACGGAGAAGAAGAGGTGAAAGAGAGTGGTGAGGGAGGGAGCGAATTTTCAGGGATAAAGCGCCAAGCCATTACGACTATATAGCACTGGGAAGGGGTCAGGATAAGGATTTGGGATGGGACGGGGGAAAGGAATGGTGCCCAACCACTTGATAATGATAAAGATTAAGCCACCCAAGAGGTGGCACGGGCATGAATAGCCCGTAAGCAACCACTTGTGGACGGTCTCGGGGGATTGAACGCCGACCTGCATGAAGTGAGATCGTCGCTCTACGACGCTCTAAGAGTGGTGAGGAAGAATTCCAGTGGTAAGTTAACTGAGAGTGAAGTTGTCTTGGTCGCGCGCCAGCTTACACGGTTCCTTCCTAAGCTTACTGACTACCTACGAAGAACGTCGCTTTTCGCACATTTGCGTTACCTACGCCTGACAGCTGTGTGGACAGCTTTTCGGAATCGTAGTCCTGAAGTTCCGGGTTCGAACCCCCGGTAGAGGCGGAGACAAATGGGCAAAATGTTTCTTTTACCCTGATGTCCCTGTTACCTAGCAGTAAATAGGTACCTGGGAGTTAGACAGCTGCTACGGGCTGCTTCCTGGGGGATGTGTAACCAAGAGGAATTATAAATTATAAAATAATTTAAGGCTCAGCAATTGTCGTGCTAGAAAATGGAAGCGGTAGACGAAAGTGACGGACTCTCCCGTTTTCTGTTTTGGGTCCTCTGGGAGGTTAAGATAAGGGCACTTTAGTACGTCAGTTTCTTGACTTTGTTGACACCTTAGGAGGACGGACTGGGCATAAAACTACCCCACAAAAAATTGGCATACACACGCACACGAACGCCCCAGCGACCAAGCGTTCGTGAGTCGCTGTCCACGAACCCGGGTTCGATTCCCAGCCCAGCAAGAAACAAATGGGCAGTCTCATAAATCTGATGCCTCTTTTTCACCTAACAGTAAATAGACTAGTGAAGTAAATAGGTTAATAGGAAAACAGGGAGTTAGCTGCTGCCTGGTGCATCTTCTCCAGATCTTGAAGGTTATCTTGAGATGATTTCGGGGCTTAGCGTCCCCGCGGCCCGGTCCTCGACCAGGCCTCCTTTTTGTTACACATGCCCAGGAAGCAGCCCGTAGCAGCTGTCTAACTCCCAGGTACCTATTTACTGCTAGGTGAACAGGGGAGGGGGGCATCTGGGTGAAAGAAACTGCCCATTTGACTCCGCCTCCACCGGGGATCGAACTCGGAGCCTTTGGACTACGAACCCCGAGCGCTGTCCACCCAGCCTTGAGGCCTGCAAGTTCCCATAGAACATATTAATAGGAGGAAGCAGTAATGTACGTCTGTTTCTCCAAGAACGTCTTCTCCGCGACCTATGAAAACGAACTAGAGTCTTGACAACATTACTGACAGAAATATGCCCTTTACCAACACCAGTCAGAAGATTTAACTAATTAATAGGGTATTAAAAGTATCAACACAAGACAGAACACAAAACAATGGGTATAAATTTGATATGTTTAGATTTAAGAAAGACTTGGGTAAATACTGGTTGGGTAACAGGGTTGTTGATGTGTGGAACCAATTACCGCGTAACGTGGTGGAGGTGGGGTCCCTCGATTGTTTTAAGCGTAGGTTGGACAAGTATATGAGTGGGATTGGGTGGTTATAAATAAGAGCTGCCTCGTATGGGCCAATAGGCCCTCTGCAGTTATCTTGTTCTTATGCTTTGCTGCCCGAAACGCTTTGCGTAATAGTGGCTTTAGGCATTGTATGCACTAGCTCTATCTATAAAGCCAACAAACTTTGTAAAATCTCTTTATGTATGTACCTTACCTAAATAAAAAAAAAATATTATTATATTATTATTATTATTATTATTATTATTATGTAGTAATATACTATAAGAGTGAGGCGGCTGTCAACAGGCTCATAGAGAACCTCTCCTGACACCATAGACCGTCTTAAAAGACGGTCTATGCCTTCACACGCCCACTTGGGGATTGTCAGCCCCAATGATCTCAATATATAGGTAAGACAGCAACAACAACCTCGCACTCTTACGGCTTAACGATCCCGCGCTTCGGTCAAAGGGCATCACAATATACACCACCTGAAAGAGGGACAAAGAGCTGGTGTGGGGCTACACACATGTGACTCCAACCCTGGCTGACACCTGATGTGTCCCCCAAGCACCCATACCCTGATGGGCATGGGTGCACACACACACACACACACACACACACACACCACACACACACACACACACACACACACACACACACACACACATACACACACACACACACACACACACACACACACACAGACAGACAGAGTGTGTGTGTGTTAGAGTATGCCGCGCCATCATGGAGCCCCCACCTGAAGAAACACATAATGAAACTGGAGAAGGTTCAGAGGTTTGCGGCGCGGCTTGTCCCAGAGTTACGAGGGATGGGATATGAAGAGCGTCTGAAGGAACTGAACCTTACGACACTAGAGAAAAGAAGGGAGAGAGGAGATATGATAGGGACATATAAAATACTCAGGGGAATTGACAAAGTGGAAATAGATGAAATGTTCACACGTAATAATAACAGAACGAGGGGACATGGGTGGAAACTGGAAACTCAGATGAGTCACAGAGATGTTAGGAAGTTTTCTTTTAGCGTGAGAGTAGTGGAAAAATGGAATGCACTTGGGGAACAGGTTGTGGAAGCAAATACTATTCATACTTTTAAAACTAGATATGATAGGGAAATGGGACAGGAGTCATTGCTGTAAACAACCGATAGCTGGAAAGGCGGGATCCAAGAGTCAATGCTCGATCCTGCAAGCACAAATAGGTGAGTACACACACGAGTACCCGAGCTCAGAGGTATGAGCTACGAGGAGAGACTGCGGGAATTGAACCTCACTTCGCTGGAAGACAGAAGAGTTAGGGGGGACATGATCACTACATTCAAGATTCTCAAGGGAATTGATAGGGTAGATAAAGACAGGCTATTTAACACAAGGGGCATACGCACAAGGGGACACAGGTGGAACCTGAGCGCCCAAATGAGCCACAGAGATATTAGAAAGAACTTTTTTAGTGTCAGAGTGGTTGACAAATGGAATGCATTAGGAAGTGATGTGGTGGAGGCTGACTCCATACACAGTTTCAAGTGTAGATATGATAGAGCCCAGTAGGCTCAGGAAACTGTACACCTGTTGATTGACGGTTGAGAGGCGGGACCAAAGAGCCAGAGCTCAACCCTCGCAAACAAAACTAAGTGAGTACAACTAGGTGAGTGCCTGGTGGATAGTGCGCAGGACTTGTAATTCTGTGGCGCGGGTTCGATTCCTGCACCAGGCCGAAACATGTGGGCAAAGTTTCTTTCACTCTGAATGCTCCTGTTACCTAGCAGTAAAT
Source organism: Procambarus clarkii (assembly GCF_020424385.1). NCBI lineage: Eukaryota > Metazoa > Arthropoda > Malacostraca > Decapoda > Cambaridae > Procambarus > Procambarus clarkii. The sequence continues at coordinate 4,569 of NW_025570189.1, forward strand.
AGTTACCTGGGAGTTAGTCAGCTGTCACGGGCTGCTTCCTGGTGTGTGTGTGTGTGTGGTGTGAAAAAAAAATAGTTAGTAAACAGTTTGATTGACAGTTGAGAGGCGGGTCGAAAGAGCAAAGCTCAACCCCCGCAACCACAACTAGGTGAGTACAACGAGGTGAGTACACACACACGAGGCGGGACCAAAGAGCCAGAGCTCAATCCCCGCAAGCACAACTAGGTGATTACACACATCCCCCCCCCCCCTGACTGTAATCACAGATGCCAATGTTCTCAACTGAGTCCCAAGTACGTTTGAAAAAAAAAGATGTAACGCGGTTAGAAATATGCAAATCGAGATAGTCTCCTTGAACAGCTGCAAGTGTAGATACGAAACAGACTACATATATCCGCTCGGGGACACGAATTGGCGGAAGGGTGAGAGGTGGGGCCAGGGAGCTGAAGGTCGACGCTTGCCGGCCCGGCCCGGCAGCTCGTCGCCAAGTAATGTATAATTCCAGCAACTGTGTAGCCAGTCTGGCTTACCATATACCCAGTCTTCGTCCAGCCGCCGAATTCCGCCTAACGCAGCCTTCAACGGGAAGATTCCTGGAAGATGGGAGGCTCTGCTGCTGGAGTCTGCTTGCTTCCTCTGCCAGCAAGCAGACACACTCACCCACAGCACGAGAGGAAGGGAAGGGAAACTATCAGGAAGAACGCGCCAAGCCATTATGACTATATAGCACTGGGAAGGGGTCAGGATAAGGATTAGGGATGGTACGCGGGGAAGGAATGGTGCCCAACCACTTGTTGGGACGGTCGGGGATTGAACGCCGACCTGCATGAAGCGAGACCGTCGCTCTATATACCGTGTACCAGAGGAAGAGTAACTTAGAGGGGACACGTGTTAATCTGTTTGGAAGACTGAAACTTCCATGGATATATCCATAGAAAGTGAAAAATAACAATCATTGTACCACAAATGTTTTCTGAATATTGCGAAAAATGAACTGTGCATTATTTTTTTAAAGATGAAACTTATTATCTTCATATACATACAAGCATATTCGTATTATTAAATACGAAAGTACTTAAGGAAATTCCTATTTCAATTCTTCCTTCGTGGTCTGACGCTGTCACATTTTTTTATCACGTGTTAATTTTCGTGATTTACACATATGTATGTATGTATATGTATATATTATATATATATATATATATATATATATATATATATATATATATATATATATATATATATATATATATAATATATATATATATAGATATGTCGTACCTAGTAGCCAGAACGCACTTCTCAGCCTACTATGCAAGGCCTGATTTGCCTAATAAGCCAAGTTTTCATGATTTAATTGTTTTTTCGACTACCCAACCTACCTAACCTAACCTAATCTAACTTTTCGGCTACCTAACCTAACCTAACCTATAAAGATAGGTTAGGTTAGGTTAGGTAGGGTTGGTTAGGTTCAGTCATATATCTACGTTAATTTTAACTCCAATAAAAAAAAAATTGACCTCATATAGAATGAAATGGGTAGCTTATCATTTCATAAGAAAAAAATTAGAGAAAATATATACTTCAGGAAAACTTGGCTTATTAGGCAAATCGGGCCTTGCATAGTAGGCCGAGAAGTGCGTTCTGGCTACTAGGTACGACATATATATATATATATATATATATATATATATATATATATATATATATATATATATATATATATATATATATATATATATATGGAGAATAATCACAAAAACACACAATTCGGTTATGCGGAAGTATCCACTAGGATAACGAAACAAAACACATTTTTCTTGATAATGTGTTGAAACATGAATACTTCATGTTCTGGCAAGTTTTCAGCAGCCTCGTTTGTCAGTGGAAGGAGAACTAGGCCATCAGCGTAAGAGAAAACATTGAGTCGACTTGACTTAATATCAATATATATATATATGAGTCGAAAACACAATCGACTTGAGAATAGTTCAGGACGGACCGAAACGTCGTCGTCCCTTCACCTTCTACTGTGTGGTCTGGTCAACAAAACATTGAGCTAATGACTGCCTATGAGGCAGTCACTCCTGTTGGCTCTTAACTCCTGTAACAATGCATCGGAGCTTCTGTTTGATGTCCGAAGGGCTCGGAAGAGGATAGGGAAGGAAGAAGGGTGAGGGGTCTTGAGGAGAGGGAAGAGGATGGGTTGTGGGGACGAGGGGAGGATTGAAAAGTTGGGTGGTCTGTCCATCGTGAGATGGCATGAGGTATGGGTCGTTTGTTTGGTTTGTGTTGTGTGTGGTGTTTGGTTTGTGTGTGTGGTGTTTGGTTTGTGTGTGTGGTGGTGGGGGGGGGGGATGTCAGTACACAACCCGTTCTCGCACTTGCCTACAGTCAATATTGGCTTATTTAAAAAGTGCATATGTGACATACTAATTGATTGTGAATATTTTAGTTTACCTTGAAAAGCTTCATAGAAAACACCGACCTCACCTAACCTTCTTAGTATGTTAAGATAAGCATCTTATTGCTTCATATTTACAATTATTACTTAACCTATTAACGGTATAGGTGAAGTAATAACTGTAATTAAGAAGCATGCACATGGGATAGGTTAGTATGGGTGTTAAAGCAGGGGTCTAGGTATCGTTGAGCCGATCACAATGGCTACAAGAGGCCAACTTAACACAATTGATGTGTTAGTTGCCAGCTAATAACACAATTATCACTACGAGGACTGTTTCTAACTAATAGTTTACCAACAGTATTTTCGTAACTAAACAATACATGTATATCAAAAAGTTTCAAGGTCTTGACCATATTCTCAACCCCAGAAAAAATATGGTAAACATAACACATTCTTTGGACGAACTTTCTCACTGCATATATTATTATAATATGTACGACGTGCTTTGCTACGGCAAACTTCCAAAAAAACTCAGTGGATAACAAAGCTTGAGACCAATAGCCAATATTCTTAAACTCTTCATCTAAGAATTCTGGACTAAAAAAACCGAAGAGCTCTTAGAGGAAAAAATAGATTTTTTCACATTGTATCTATGTCCTGAGAAATAAATGAACATAAGATAAATTATTCGTAGGTTTTCTGTAGACACTGAACTTTAGTGAAAAATCTTCCTTATGAATAAGTATATCTAAGAATGGCAAACATTTATCAATTTCAGTCTCCATAGTAAATTTTATAGAGGTGACTTGTTCATTAAGTTTAGCTACAAATTCGTCTGTGTTTACACGTGTAGGCCTTATACACAAAATATCATCAACTTTTTTCAAACCGTATTTTTCTGGGTTTGAAAATATGGTCAAGGCCTTGAAACTTTTTGATATACATGTATTGTTTAGCTACGAAAACACTGTTGGTAAGCTATTAGTTAGGAACAGCCCTCGTAGTGATAATTGTGTCATTTATAAAATACCTTGTAAAGACTGTAATAAGTTCTATGTTGGGCAAACATCTAAAGATTTGAAATGTAGAATTTAGCAACAAAAATACTCTTTAAGACATGGCCAATTGTCTAATGCTTTGTTTGTTCATTTGTCAGAAAATTCTCACCAAATTGATTGGGAGATGGCTTCTTCAATAACGAATTGTAAAAGTACTTTCAATAGGAAACATAATTGAATCTGCTTTAATACATATTACAAAATTATGTAATTTGAACATTAGCAGTGGTTTATATAATTTAGATCCATCTTTGATTGATCAGTTAAAGGGCAATTTGAGTAGGATCATTGATACACATTTGTCTCACTAATTCATTGTTAATATCTACTATCTTATGCTATTATTATCCATGTGTGGGCCTGTTGATGTAGCTCTTATTTGATGGGCCCATAAACCATTAGTGGGTATAAGTAGGAGCTGCCTCGTATAGGCCAATAGGTCTTCTACAGTTCTTATGCGGCTCTTACTTATATCCACCTAATCCCATTCATATATTTGTCATTGTACCTCACTTCACTTCACCTCGTTGTTCTTGTTTAAGATTCAGCTACTAGGAACAAAAAGTTCCAAGTAGCACGGGCTATGGTGAGCCCGTAGTGGACTTACCTGGCACAGGAGCGGGGCTGTAATTTGCACTTCACCTCTCTATTCTGCCTATATATGTCCAAATTTATTGACTTGTAACCTAAGGCGCATAATAGAAGAGCAAATGTATAGCATTGCAGTAGCAGGAGCCACCCACATCTTCACAGATGGATCGGTGGACACAGAATATGAGAGTGCTGGCGCTGCTCTTTGCACGACCAGCGTTCAGGCATATTGGAGACTGGGAGGACTAGTATCATCAACCCAAACTGAGCTGTTTGCCATACAACAGACATTCGCATATGTGATTGCACAAAACACTCAAAATGCAATCATACACACAGACTCAAAAGCTGCACTTCAAATACTAGGACAAAAACAGTGGAAAGATAATGTGGAAATAATTACCACCATTTTGTATCTTGGAGCTGTCGCTAAAGGCAAAGGACTCAACATAACCAGTCAAGGTTGTGGTCAACAAGGGAGCCGGTCGGCCGAGCGGACAGCACACTGGACTTGTCATCCTGTGGTCCCGGGTTCGATCCTAGGCGCCGGTGAGAGAAACAATGGGCAGAGTTTCTTTCACCCTATGCCCCTCCCTGGAAACACAAACCGAAACTGTCTCTATTTTCTGCTTGTAACAACTTGTAATAAAGTTGTTACATCTTGGCTTAATGTGTTTATGACGTATTGGAACGTTGTTACAACTTGATATATTGGTTGTTATAACTGGTTAGGTGGTGTTAAAACTTGTTCGAACGTTGTACCAACGTCATAGTTTCGGTGTGTGTTTGGAGGGCTATTACCTAGCAGTAAAATAGGTACCTGGGTGTTAGTCAGCTGTCACGGGCTGCTTCCTCGGGGTGGAGGCCTGGTCGAGGACCGGGCCGCGAGGACACTAAAGCCCCGAAATTATCTTAAGATAACCTCTCAAGGTAACCTTAAACTGGATCCCATCCCATGTTGAATCCCATTAAATGAGAAAGCCTATGAAATTGCTACATTGGCAACTCGTCATCCAGTGATACATAAAACAATTCAACCCAGCCTAGAGAAATAAAAAAACATCATCACTAAATAACTCTCACACCTCAACAAAGCCTACCTGCACCAGAGAATAGCTGAAGGTTCGCCATCTACAACATGGTATCTTCAGGCAACCAAATTAGAAAGGTTAAATATCCCAAAGAATCCACAGGGAAATAGCAGTTAGGTTATATAGACTACGTCTAGGTTACAGATGCAACTGGGAGATTGGTGAACCCTTACACAGAGAGTGCATCTTCTGCCAAACTGTCACAGAAAAGCCACTACTTCACTATCTCCTGGAATGTGAAGCAACCAACCACCTTACAAGAGCTTTAAGAGTCCCTGAATCTTGCAGTAACGACCTTGAAGCCATCAACACTGCCACTTTCTGGTAATGAAAAGTGTCCAGCAGCTAGAGACCCTCATAAATACTGTCCAGCAGTATCCTCCCCCACGATAGCAGCCTGACGATTAAATGTAACCTCAAAACACTGAATAGATTTACTGAACAAAAAATTCTACCACTTACGGGCTATTCATGCCCGTGCCACCTCTTGGGTGTCTTAATCTTTATCAATCAATCATCGACGACTTGTAAATCAAAGTACTTAAGGAAATTCGTGTTTCAATTCTTCCTCCGTGGTCTTTCTTTCTACAAATATATATATATATATATATATATATATATATATATATATATATATATATATATATTATATATATATATATATATATATATATATATATATATATATATATATATATATATATATATAATATGCATCACAAAAACACTGATCCAAGTATGCGGAAAACCACATGTATGTGAAAAAATAGAGAATGCTTAACACGTTTCGCCTTCATCAGAGCAAAAAAGAATGAATGATTCTTCATTCCATTTTTTGCACTAATGAAGGCGAATTGAACCGAAAACGCGCTTAGCATTCTCTATTTTTTCACATGTGGTTTATCCGCATACATATGTGAGTGTGTGTATGTAATATACATAAATATAACTCAGGATATGCAAATAGGAAAGCCGTAAAAACGCATCAAACGGATATTATATACAGATTATCCAACCTCTTGAGATATTTTCACAAGAAAATCGGCGACTTGGCCAACGGGTTTCGAAGCCTCGCTCCCTGTTCCAGGAAGGTGGAAGGGATCGCTGGAAGAGAACAACTGGAAGAATATCAATTGTTTGCTCTGGAGGGAGGGACCGAAGCTTTTGGGCTTTTCGCTGTCATTACCCACACAACAGGAGCCAGTTGTTGTGTACGGGGGGATGGTGCGTGGTTGTGTACGGGGGATGGTGTATGGTTGTGTACGGGGGGATGGTGCGTGGTTGTGTACGGGGGATGGTGCATGGTTGTGTACGGGGGATGGTGCGTGGTTGTGTACGGGGGATGGCGCGTGGTTGTGTACGGGGGGATGATGCGTGGTTGTGTACGGGGGGATGGTGCATGGTTGTGTACGGGGGATGGTGCGTGGTTGTGTACGGGGGGATGGTGCATGGTTGTGTACGGGGGATGGTGCGTGGTTGTGTACGGGGGGATGGTGCGTGGTTGTGTACGGGGGGATGGTGCGTGGTTGTGTACGGGGGATGATGCGTGGTTCTGTACGGGGGATGGTGCGTGGTTGTGTACGGGGGATGGTGCTTGGTTGTGTACGGGGGGATGATGCGTGGTTGTGTACGGGGGATGGTGCTTGGTTGTGTACGGGGGGATGGTGCGTGGTTGTGTACGGGGGATGATGCGTGGTTCTGTACGGGGGGATGATGCGTGGTTGTGTACGGGGGATGGTGCTTGGTTGTGTACGAGGGGATGATGCGTGGTTGTGTACGGGGGATGGTGCTTGGTTGTGTACGGGGGGATGGTGCGTGGTTGTGTACGGGGGATGATGCGTGGTTCTGTACGGGGGATGGTGCGTGGTTGTGTACGGGGGGATGGTGCGTGGTTGTGTACGGGGGGATGGTGCGTGGTTGTGTACGGGGGATGATGCGTGGTTGTGTACGGGGGATGGTGCGTGGTTGTGTACGGGGGATGATGCGTGGTTGTGTACGGGGGGATGATGCGTGGTTGTGTACGGGGGGATGATGCGTGGTTGTGTACGGGGGACGATGCGTGGTTGTGTACGGGGGGATGATGCGTGGTTGTGTACGGGGGGATGATGCGTGGTTGTGTACGGGGGGATGATGCGTGGTTGTGTACGGGGGGATGGTGCATGGTTGTGTACGGGGGGATGATGCGTGGTTGTGTACGGGGGATGATGCGTGGTTGTGTCCGGGGGATGATGCGTGGTTGTGTACGGGGGGATGGTGCATGGTTGTGTACGGGGGGATGATGCGTGGTTGTGTACGGGGGGATGATGCGTGGTTGTGTACGGGGGATGATGTATGGTTGTGTACGGGGGATGATGCATGGTTGTGTACGGGGGATGATGCATGGTTGTGTACGGGGGATGATGCATGGTTGTGTACGGGGGATGATGCATGGTTGTGTACGGGGGGATGATGCGTGGTTGTGTACGGGGGGATGATGCGTGGTTGTGTACGGGGGATGATGCATGGTTGTGTACGGGGGATGGTGCATGGTTGTGTACGGGGGATGATGCATGGTTGTGTACGGGGGATGGTGCATGGTTGTGTACGGGGGATGATGCATGGTTGTGTACGGGGGATGATGCATGGTTGTGTACGGGGGATGGTGCATGGTTGTGTACGGGGGATGATGCATGGTTGTGTACGGGGGATGATGCATGGTTGTGTACGGGGGATGGTGCATGGTTGTGTACGGGGGATGATGCATGGTTGTGTACGGGGGATGATGCATGGTTGTGTACGGGGGATGGTGCATGGTGTACGGGGGATGATGCATGGTTGTGTACGGGGGATGGTGCATGGTTGTGTACGGGGGATGATGCGTGGTTGTGTACGGGGGATGATGCATGGTTGTGTACGGGGGGATGGTGCGTGGTTGTGTACGGGGGATGATGCATGGTGTGTACGGGGGATTGTGCATGGTTGTGTACGGGGGATGGTGCATGGTTGTGTACGGGGGATGATGCATGGTTGTGTACGGGGGATGGTACGTGGTTGTGTACGGGGGATGATGCATGGTTGTGTACGGGGGATGGTACGTGGTTGTGTACGGGGGATGATGCATGGTTTGTGTACGGGGGATGATGCATGGTTGTGTACGGGGGGATGGTGCATGGTTGTGTACGGGGGATGATGCATGGTTGTGTACGGGGGGGATGGTGCATGGTTGTGTACGGGGGATGGTGCATGGTTATGTACGGGGGATGATGCATGGTTTTGTACGGGGGATGATGCATGGTTGTGTACGGGGGATGGTACGTGGTTGTGTACGGGAGATGGTGCATGGTTGTGTACGGGGGATGGTACGTGGTTGTGTACGGGGGATGATGCATGGTTGTGTACGGGGGGATGGTGCATGGTTGTGTACGGGGGATGGTGCATGGTTGTGTACGGGGGATGATGCATGGTTTTGTACGGGGGATGATGCATGGTTGTGTACGGGGGATGATGCATGGTTGTGTACGGGGGATGGTGCATGGTTGTGTACGGGGGATGGTGCATGGTTGTGTACGGGGGATGGTGCATGGTTGTGTACGGGGGATGGTGCATGGTTGTGTAAGGGGGATGGTGCATGGTTGTGTACGGGGGATGGTACGTGGTTGTGTACGGGGGATGATGCATGGTTGTGTACGGGGGATGGTGCATGGTTGTGTACGGGGGGATGGTGCATGGTTGTGTACGGGGGATGATGCATGGTTGTGTATGGGGGGATGGTGCGTTGTTGTGTACGGGGGATGGTGCGTGGTTGTGTACGGGGGGATGGTGCATGGTTGTGTACGGGGGATGGTGCGTGGTTGTGTACGGGGGGATGGTGCGTGGTTGTGTACGGGGGGATGATGCGTGGTTGTGTACGGGGGGGATGATGCGTGGTTGTGTACGGGGGGATGGTGCGTGGTTGTGTACGGGGGGATGGTGCGTGGTTGTGTACGGGGGGATGGTGCATGGTTGTGTACGGGGGATGATGCATGGTTGTGTACTGGGGATGATGCATGGTTGTGTACGGGGGGATGGTGCATGGTTGTGTACGGGGGATGGTGCATGGTTGTGTACGGGGGATGATGCGTGGTTGTGTACGGGGGATGATGCGTGGTTGTGTACGGGGGGATGGTGCATGGTTGTGTACGGGGGATGATGCGTGGTTGTGTACGGGGGATGATGCATGGTTGTGTACGGGGGATGATGCATGGTTGTGTACGGGGGGATGGTGCATGGTTGTGTACGGGGGATGGTGTATGGTTGTGTACGGAGGATGATGCGTGGTTGTGTACGGGGGGATGATGCGTGGTTGTGTACGGGGGATGGTGCATGGTTGTGTACGGGGGATGGTGCATGGTTGTGTACGGGGGATGGTGCATGGTTGTGTACGGGGGGATGGTGCATAGTTGTGTACGGGGGATGATGCATGGTTGTGTACGGGGGATGATGCATGGTTGTGTACGGGGGGATGGTGCATGGTTGTGTACGGGGGATGGTGCATGGTTGTGTACGGGGGATGATGCGTGGTTGTGTACGGGGGATGATGCGTGGTTGTGTACGGGGGGATGGTGCATGGTTGTGTACGGGGGATGATGCGTGGTTGTGTACGGGAGGATGGTGCATGGTTGTGTACGGGGGGATGGTGCATGGTTGTGTACGGGGGATGATGCGTGGTTGTGTACGGGGGATGATGCGTGGTTGTGTACGGGGGATGATGCGTGGTTGTGTACGGGGGGATGGTGCATGGTTGTGTACGGGGGATGATGCGTGGTTGTGTACGGGAGGATGGTGCATGGTTGTGTACGGGGGATGATGCGTGGTTGTGTACGGGAGGATGGTGCATGGTTGTGTACGGGGGATGATGCATGGTTGTGTACGGGGGATGATGCGTGGTTGTGTACGGGGGGATGGTGCAAGGTTGTGTACGGGGGGATGGTGCATGGTTGTGTACGGGGGATGATGCGTGGTTGTGTACGGGGGTCGTGACATGATTCAGTCCGGATAGCAATGATATTGTGATATCCGGTGGCCGGTCACATATTCATGTACGGGGTTGGTCATATGGTTGTGTCCGGGGGTGTGGGAGCAGTCACAGGCCAAGGTAGGCTCTTCAGGGTGACGGGGAAAGCAGCAGGGCCGGACATAGGTAGGAAAAAGGACACTGAACTTAATGATGGAAGACAGACTAAGCAAGAGTTAAGGTTGATGTGGGCGAGAAGGTTCTCGTCCAGTCACATGTTGCACGACCTGTTGCAAGCATACCTAGCAGCGCTTACCTATCTCTAACTGCTGGGATGTGAAATCTAGCTCTGAAGCCCCAACCCAATCCCTCCCCAAGCCCCTTATAGCCTTGTGGTTCCCGTTGCTGTATAATTGAGCTGTTCTGGTGTTAGAGTTCTTTGTGGAATCTGAGCTGAAAGCTGTGACTGGAGGTGGCTTCCACACCTTCTGCTTTCAGTGCATTCCTCGTGTTGACTACTCGAACAAGGTACAGGTATTTTCTTGGGTTTCTACGACTCATTTAAAGGTTTCATTTATGTCCTCTTCAACCTATTTTCTCAGTTTAAGGAGGGTGTTTTGGTCAATCTTTAGAATTCCTCCTATTTTCTTGTGTGTTGCTTCGTGAACCTGGCCCTAGATCAGTAAGGGCTTGCATGACTGCTTCGTGAACCTGGCCCTAGATCAGTAAGTGCTTGCATGACTGCTTCGTGAACCTGGCCCTAGATTAGTAAGTGCTTGCATGACTGCTTCGTGAACCTGGCCCTAGATCAGTAAGGGCTTGCATGACTGCTTCGTGAACCTGGCCCTAGATCAGTAAGTGCTTGCATGACTGCTTCGTGAACCTGGCCCTAGATTAGTAAGTGCTTGCATGACTGCTTCGTGAACCTGGCCCTAGATTAGTAAGTGCTTGCATGACTGCTTCGTGAACCTGGCCCTAGATCAGTAAGTGCTTGCATGACTGCTTCGTGAACCTGGCCCTAGATTAGTAAGGGCTTGCATGACTGCTTCGTGAATCTCAGCCCAGGTTCGTAAGTGCTTGCGTAACTGCTTCGTGAATGTGAGCCTTGGTTCTTAGCTGTAACTCCTTGTTTTCTCTTCAACAGCCCCTCGTTCCATCCCAAATCCTTATCCTGCCCGATTGATTGATCAAGATAAAGCCACCACACGAGGTGGCATGGGCATGAATAGCCCGAAATTATCCTGACCCCCAGTGCTATATAGTAGCAGTGGCTTGGCTTGTTGTTGTTGCTGTTAAAGGTTCGCTACCTGGAAGAAAGTTCCAAGTAGCACGGGCTATGGTGAGCCCGTGGCTGTGGCTTGGCGCTTCATTCTTCCCCTGATTATCACGTCAACACCTCTGTTGTTGAGTTGCACACATTCCTCCAGTGGAGCGGTGTTACTCACCCGTCTGGTGATGTAATGGTTCGCGCGGACTGGACCTTCCGTTCCCTTACTGTTGGCACCCCTGGCTGGGGGGGGAGCCTCGCCCCCCGTCCCCCCTACCTGCTGCTGCCCGCCTCCTAGCGGCCAGTTTACGTACCTGAGAAATGGAGAGTTTAATTTTTTTCAATTAGAGATGTTTTTACGTAAATTATAAAATAGTATAATATGTCTTACTGAATGTATTAAAACACAGCACACACACACACATATACACATACACACACACATACACACACACACATACACACACACACACACACACACACACAAACACACACACACAAACACACACACACACACACTTGACACTTGTCTTGTGACCATCGTGTTGGGTGGACGTGGGGTTGGGAGCTCCTGGTTCACTAGTGGAGTGGGAGGGGTAATCAGGCAAACTCGAAGTGAAAAAGAGTGTACAAGTGAATGAAAAAACCTTGGGTTTTGACCAGAGCCATAAGGTAGTGAAGAAAAACAGTTTAATTAGCGTAATTCAAAATAGTGTGCAGTGGCAGTGTGCAGTGTGGAAGCAGGCCTCACCGACCTCTGACCGCGTGACCTCACCTCCCGGCAGCAACCCTTATACCACCACGTGGGACGACGATTGGAGATTCACTCACCTATTGTGTTAGCAGATTGTGCAAGGTATTGAGGAGCGCCTTTTTGGCTAGATTGTTACTGCAATGACTAGAAGGGGTTCAAGGTCAATCACCAGCAGGGATGAGGAGGAGGACAGATTTATAGACAAATTAATAGGGAAATTTGTAGAGAGAAGGAGTGATTGGTTGGAGGATCTAATCCAGGGGATTAAAAGTGAGGTATTTCAGCAAATACAGGATGCGGTAGAGAGGCAGAAACAAGAACTTATGCTCTATGTTCAGGAAGAGATTAGGAAGGGAAGAGAGGACTGGGAGAGGGAATGTGCTCGTATCACAAACGAATTAGGAAGGATTAGCAGCATGGCTAAGGATAGAGGATTAGTGGGGGATGGGTTAGTGACTACGGTTGGGATGGGGAATCCCCAGGGGACAGGCTACCAGCATGACAATGAATTACCGAGGAGACGGTCTATTATAATACATGGATTATTCGAATCTAGGGCACCAACAAGACAAGAGAGAATAGAAACAGAAAAATACGAATTGCACGAGATATTGAGGTGTATTGGAGCAGGAATGGCAGAACACGAGGTGGATATAAATCGACGGGTTGGACCTTACAATTGTACCAAGAATAGACCTGTTCTGGTTGCAATTCTCCAATGAGGAGGCAGTGGAGTACATAATGAGGACCAAGCATTTACTCAGAGGAAGTGAAACCCATTACAATGTGTTTATAGAGAGGTTTATGACGAAAGATGAGCAAATAGCCCACAAAAATAGATGGCAACAACGACACCGAACTAGCCTTTCAGGTAGTCTCACCTCCCAGGTCACATCCCAGGTCACCTCCCAGGCCACCTCCCAGGTCACCTCCCAGGTCGCATCCTCCCCAACTCAGCCCTCCTATACCTCCCCCCTGCCTCAGCCTCCCAAAACCCCCCTGTCCCTTCCACATTTGCACCTCCCCAACGATTCCCCTGCCCCTGCTACATCACACTTGTCAGCGACCCCAGTGGGTCAAGCCATGCCCTCCCCAAACCCACCTTCCCATCCCCCCTCCCCAAATACCCCTTCCTACTCCCCTGCCCCTTCTACCCCATTGACTTCAATTCCATCTACTCCATCCCAGCTTCCACTGCACCCCTCTTCCACTCACCCCCAAACCCCACCCATCCCTCACCCCTCCTATGCACCTCCAACCCACATTTAACCCCCTCACCTTGTGACCCCCTAACACCTTCCCCCATCTCCCTCTTCCCCTCTTCTACCCCCAAAACCCCCACCTACCCCCGATTCCCCCCTAACTAATATACCCTCTCTTCCACTCCCAGCACCCATGCTCCATTCTCATCTCAGCTCTCCGCCCTCAGTATCCCTCTCCTCCCCAACCTCTCAACCTCTATCTGACTCTCAGTCTCACTCTATTTCTTAGCCCCCTATGCTATTCAGACCCTAACTTTCAGACCCATTATGCCCTTCCTACCCCCCTAGATGCCCAGACCCCATTCGCCTACCAGGCACTCCCAGGCACCCCCTAGCACCCCCCCACTCACCCCCACAGCCCCCACTTGCCCCCCAGACACCCCCAGTTCCCCCCAGACCCCTGGTGAAAGGGGGAACTCTGACACCCGAGTTTCCAAGAAGAGTCTCAAGGTTTGGTACACCATGCTGATGGGGTAGCCAATAAAGCAGAAGAGATAAAAGAAAGAGTTCGTGAGGCAGACCCAGACATAGTGGCAATAGTGGAAACTAAAATAAATGGTATGATCTCGGATGCAATCTTTCCAGAGGGGTACCAGGTGATAAGAAAGAAAGGACACAGAGACAGGGAGGAGGAGTGGCACTACTAATAAAGCGGAAATGGAAGTTTGATGAGCTGGAAAATCCGGGTACCAATGAAAGCACAAGCTTCATACATGGAACTCTGACAGTGGATGGGAAAAAGATTGTAATCTTGATACTCTACAATCCCCCACCAAACAGTAGAAGGCCCAGGCAGGAGTACGAGGACAGCAACAAGACATGTATGGATGAACTGCAGAGGGCAGCAACTTTAGCGCATAGAATGAGAGCGAAGCTGCTGGTCATGGGGGACCTAAATCACGGAGAGATAGATTGGGAAACGAGGAATTTCATGGCGGGGAAGAGACCTGGGGAGCGAAGCTGGTAGACGTTATTGACAGGAATTTCCTAACACAGCATGTGGAAGAAGATACTAGGGAAAGAGGAGGGGATACGCCCAGCCTATTAGATCTCATTATCACTCAGAATGTAGAAGACATCGAGCAGTTGGAACATGACATACCACTAGGAGCTAGTGACCATTGTGTCCTAGTCTTTGACTACATGATGGAGTTTAAAATTGTGACCAAAGGACAAGAGGTCCGGGAAAGGAGACTTGATTACAGAAAAGGGGACTACAGAAGGATAAGGGACTACCTGGGAGAAGTGCAGTGGGAGGAAGAACTTAGAGGAAAAACAGTGCAAGGTATGATGAACCAAGTCATATTGAAATGCAAGGAGGCTGAAGATAGATTTATTCCAACAATAAAGGAAAAAGCAGGAGGGAATATAATAACCCATGGTTTAATAGACAGTGTCAGGAAGCAAAGGTGAGAAGCAGGAGGGAGTGGAGGAAGTACAGAAGACAAAGGACAGAGGACAACAGGATTAGATGTAACAGAGCTAGGAATGATTACATTAACATAAGACGAGTGTCGGAAAGAAATTATGAGAATGATATTGCAGTCAAAGCGAAAAAGCAACCAAAATTACTACATAGCCATATAAGAAGGAAGATGTCGGTAAATGACCGAGTGACAAGACTGAGGAAAACAGAAGGGGCATATACAGAAAGCGACAAGGAAATCTGCGAGGTACTGAATGCAAAATTCCATGGAGTGTTCACAACCGAGCCTGAGCAGCTCCCTTTGTTAGAAGAGATTACCCAAGATGAAAGACTATCAGATATAGAGGTGACAGCAGAGGATGTAATGAAACAGTTGACAACACTGGATGCAAATAAAGCTGTTGGACCAGACAAAGTATCACCGTGGATACTTAAAGAGGCAGCGCAGGCTCTCAGCGTGCCTCTGGCAATGATCTTTAATGAGTCACTTATGTCGGGAGAATTGCCCAGTTGCTGGAAGGAGGCAAATGTCGTACAGATTTTCAAAAAAGGTGATAGGGAGGAGGCACTTAACTACAGACCCGTATCACTGACAAGCATCCCCTGCAAAATACTTGAAAGAATAATTAGGCTAAGACTTGTTGAACACCTGGAGAGCATTGGGTTTGTAAATAAGCACCAACATGGGTTCTGGACAGGGAAATCATGCCTAACAAACCTTTTAGAATTCTATGATAAAGTAACAAGGATAAGGCAGGACAGAGAAGGCAGGGCAGACTGCATATTTCTTGACTGCCAAAAGGCCTTTGATACGGTACCGCACATGAGACTGCTATACAAACTTGAGAGGCAGGCAGGAGTAAGCGGAAAGGCCCTAGTATGGGTGAAGAACTACCTAACAGGAAGAAGCCAGAGGGTAATGGTAAGGGGCGAAAAGTCGGACTGGCGAACAGTAACAAGTGGAGTACCTCAAGGATCGGTGCTGGGACCAATCCTCTTTCTAATTTACGTAAATGATATGTTTACAGGAGTGGAATCATACATGTCAATGTTTGCAGATGACGCAAAATTAATGAGAAGAGTTGTGACAGACGGGGATTGTAGGATCCTCCAAGAGAGGCTGCAGAGATGGTCAGGGAAATGGCTACTGGAGTTTAACACCAGTAAATGTAAAGTTATGGAAATGGGATCAGGTGACAGGAGACCAAAGGGACAGTACACAATGAAGGGGAACAGCCTACCTGTAACGATTCGAGAAAGAGACCTGGGAGTGGATGTGACACCTAATCTAACTCCTGAGGCACATATAAATAGGATAACGACAGCAGCGTACTCTACACTGGCGAAAATTAGAACTTCATTCAGAAACCTAATGAGGAAGCTTTTAGGGCACTTTACACTGCCTACGTGAGACCCGTCTTAGAGTATGCCGCGCCATCATGGAGCCCCCACCTGAAGAAACACATAAAGAAACTGGAGAAGGTTCAGAGGTTTGCGACGAGGCTTGTCCCAGAGTTACGAGGGATGGGATATGAAGAGCGGCTGAAGGAACTGAACCTAACGACACTAGAGAAAAGAAGGGAGAGAGGAGATATGATAGGGACATATAAAATACTCAGGGGAATTGATAAAGTGGAAATAGATGAAATGTTCACACGTAATAATAACAGAACGAGGGGACATGGGTGGAAACTGGAAACTCAGATGAGTCACAGAGATGTTAGGAAGTTTTCTTTTAGCGTGAGAGTAGTAGAAAAATGAAATGCACTTGGGGAACAGGTTGTGGAAGCAAATACTATTCATACTTTTAAAACTAGGTATGATAGGGAAATGGGACAGGAGTCATTGCTGTAAACAACCGATAGCTAGAAAGGCGGGATCCAAGAGTCAATGCTCGATCCTGCAAGCACATATAGGTGAGTACACACACACACACACACACACACACATACACACGTTAGGGAGCCGGTGGCCGAGCGGGCAGCAGGCTGGACACGTGATCCTGTGGTTCCAGGTTCGATCCCGGGCGCCGGCGAGAAACATTGGGCAGAGTTTCTTTCACCCTATGCCCCTGTTACCTAGCAGTAAATAGGTACCTGGGAGTTAGTCAGCTGTCACGGGCTGCTTCCTGGTGTGTGTGTGCGATGTGAAAAAAAATAAAAGTAGTAGTTAAGAGTTGATTGACAGTTGAGAGGCGGGACCAAAGAGCCAGAGCTCAACCCCAGGAAGCACAACTAGGTAAATACACACCAGTTTTAGAGTATGCCGCCCCAGGGGCCTCGTAGCCTGGTGGATAGCGCGCAGGACTCGTAATTCTGTGGCGCGGGTTCGATTCCCGCACGAGGCAGAAACAAATGGGCAAAGTTTCTTTCACCCTGAATGCCCCTGTTACCTAGCAGTAAATAGGTACCTGGGTGTTAGTCAGCTGTTACGGGCTGCTTCCTGGGGGTGGAGGCCTGGTCGAGGACCGGGCCGCGGGGACACTAAAGCCCCGAAATCATCTCAAGATAACCTCAAGATAACCCATCTAAACAAAACACCTGAAAGGTTGCAGAAGTTTGAAACGAGACTTCTCAGAGTTGGGAGGGATGAGGTATGAAGAGCGACTGAAGGAACTAAACCTGACGACGCAAGAAAGGAGGAGGGAGTGGGGGGCGACACGATACAAATGTATGATTAACTTAACTTATATTAACACTTAACTAGTTACACCAACATTACAGCCACCACGTAATCTCTGATTATGTTCTGAACTTTGTTGATTTTAAAGTGTGGAAGCAGGTGCTCCAGTCAGACTATCGGCTAACATAACCTATATATATATATATATATATATATATATATATATATATATATATATATATATATATATATATATATATATATATTATATATGTAAAATATTATATATATATATATATATATATATATATATATATATTATATATATATATATATATATATATATATATATATATATTGTTGGAGAGTTTGTCAAAGTTCGCATGTAATGCTTGCCTCTTAGTTATCTTGAGGTTATCTTGAGATGATTTCGGGGCTCCACCGGGGATCGAACCCGGAACCTCAGGACTACGAATCCCGAGCGCAATCCACTTAGCTGTCAGCCTTCAACCAGTGATAACGGGTTCTTTTGTATATTTAGTAAAAAGGACAACTTTCGCTATCATTTAAGATACCTTACCTTGAGGTTACCTTGAGGTGCTTCCGGGGCTTAGCGTCCCGCGGCCCGGTCGTCGACCAGGCCTCCTGGTTGCCGGACTGATCAACCAGGCTGTTGGACGCGGCTGCTCGCAGCCTGACGTATGAGTCACAGCCTGGTTGATCAGGTATCCTTGGAGGTGCTTATCCAGTTCTCTCTTGAACACTGTGAGGGGTCGGCCAGTTATGCCCCTTATGTGTAGTGGAAGCGTGTTGAACAGTCTCGGACCTCTGATGTTGATAGAGTTCTCTCTCAGAGTACCTGTTGCACCTCTGTTTTTCAACGGGGGTATTCTGCACATCCTGCCATGTCTTCTGGTCTCATGTGATGTTATTTCTGTGTGCAGGTTTGGGACCAGCCCCTCTAATATTTTCCACGTGTAAATTATTATGTACCTCTCCCGTCTGCGCTCAAGGGAGTACAGTTTTAGGCTCTTTAGTCGGTCCCAATAGTTTAGATGTTTTACTGAGTGGATTCTAGCAGTAAAGGATCTCTGCACGCTCTCCAGGTCAGCAATTTCTCCAGCTTTGAAAGGGGCTGTCATTGTGCAGCAGTACTCCACTCTAGAGAGCACAAGCGTTTTGAAAAGTATCATCATCGGTACAGCATCTCTAGTGTGAAAAGTTCTTGTTATCCAACCTGTCATTTTTCTTGCAGTTGTGACGGCTACTTTATTGTGTTCTTTAAAGGTAAGGTCTTCCGACATGAGTACACCCAGATCCTTTACATTGCCTTTTCGTTCTATGTTATGATTTGCCTGAGTTTTGTACGTGGTTTCCGTTTTTATATTTTCATTTTTTCCATAGCGCATGAGCTGGAACTTATCTTCGTTAAACACCATATTATTTTCTATAGCCCATAGAAAGACCTGATCTACATCTGATTGCAGGTTCGCCGTGTCCTCTATGTTGCCTACTCTCATGAAGATCCTAGTGTCATCTGCAAAGGATGATACAGTGCTATAGGTTGTGTTCTTGTCTATGTCCGATATGAGGATGAGCAAAAGTACTGGAGCATGCACAGTACCCTGGGGGACTGAGCTCTTCACGGTTGATGGGCTGGATTTTATTTTGTTGACTATTACACATTGGGTTCTGTTGGTCAGGAAATTGTAGATCCATCTGCCTATTTTTCCGGTAATTCCTTTTGAACGCATTTTATGTGCAATAACACCATGGTCACATTTATCAAAAGCTTTTGCGAAATCTGTGTAAATTACATCAGCGTTTTGTTCGTCTTCCATAGCATCTAATGCCATATCATAGTGGTCCAGCAACTGCGACAGGCAAGAGCGCCCTGTTCTGAAACCATGTTGTCCGGGGTTATGGAGATGCTGTGATTCCATGTATTTTGTGATCTTACTTCTTAGCACTCTCTCAAAAATTTTTATGATGTGCGATGTTAGTGCTATCGGTCTGTAATTTTTTGCCTCTGTCTTATTTCCTCCTTTATGAAGTGGTGCTATCTCTGCTGTTTTTAGTATATCAGGAATAACGCCAGTATCTAGACTTTGTCTCCACAGAATGTGAAGGGCCTGCGATAGTGTTTGTTTACAGTTCTTGATGAATATGGAGTTCCAAGAATCCGGGTCTGGTGCAGAGCGCATAGGCATACTGTTTATGGCTTCTTCAAAATCCAGTGGGGATAGGGCGACGTCTGATATATGATTTGATGTTGGTATCATATCCATGAAAAATTCATTTGGGTTATCAATCTTAGTGTGTTTAATGGCTCGCTGAAAACAGAGTCGTACTGCTTCCTCAGTAGCTCGCTCATTTCTTTGTTGTCATCGGTGAAAGTTCCATCTCCCTTTCGCAGGGGCCCGATACTAGATGTGGTTTTTGATCTTGATTTTGCATAGGAGAAAAAATATTTCGGATTTCTCTCTATTTCACTGATGGCCTTTTGCTCTCTTTGCCTCTCCTGGGTTTTGTATGATTCTTGTAGCTTCCGTTCAATTGTTTCTATTTCTCTACCTAACCTTCTTCGCCGTTCTTGAGATAGGGTGCGACTCTCAAGTTGTTCCGCGATTCGTTTTCTTCGCCTATATAGGGAACGACGTTCCCGTTCCAATCTGCATCTCTTCTCTTTTTTCTTAGAGGTATGCGGTTTGAACATATTTCTAGTGCTACTGAGCTTATTTTTTCCAGGCACTGGTTCAGGTTTGCATTTTCTAGCTGTTCTTCCCAGTTTATTTCTATGAAGTCCTGGTTTATTTGCTCCCAGTTTATCTGTTTATTATTGAAGTTGAATTTGCTGAAATCTCCTCCACCGGGAATCTGGACTGGTTTTGAAGGTCTACTCCCCATGGTTGTCAGAACTTTAATAAGTTGTGATCTGAGTAACAGGTATTTGTAATCATTATGTTCCTGATCAATTCAGCGATAGATAACACCAAGATAGCGAAAGTTGTTTTTTATTATTTACGAAATTATTGGAAAATTATGATAATTGCCAATTAAGGAACTTTGTACTGAGTTAGGTAATTATTTAACAGTTTTGTCTGTGTCTCTCAGATTCCTGATCGTGTCATTTTTTTGGTCACGTGGCCTGAACAGGGAGGCCTGACGGTTGAGTGGACAGCGCTCGGGATTCATAGTCCTAAGTCCCAGGTTCGATCCCCGGTGGAGGCGAAAACAAATGGGCAGAATTTCTTTCACCCTGATGCCCCCTGTTCACCAAGCAGTAAATAGGTACCTGGGAGTTAGACAGCTGCTACGGGCTGCTTCCTGGGGGATGTGTAACAAAAAGGAGACTGGTCGAGGACCGGGCCGCGGGGACGCTAAGCCCCGAAATCATCTTAAGATAACCTCAAGATAACGAAACCAGCTGCGCATGTACCCCTCAAAGAGCTGTGTTACATGTGTTTTGTGCAACAAGGGGCTGTATTCACCTAGTTGTATTCACCTAGTTGTGTTTGCGGGGGTTGAGCTTTGCTCTTTCGGCCCGCCTCTCAACTGTCAATCAACTGTTTACTAAACTACATTTTTTTCCTCACACGACACACACACACCCCAGGAAGCAGCCCGTGACAGCTGACTAACTCCCAGGTACCTATTTACTGCTAGGTAACAGGGGCATTCAGGTGAAAGAAACTTTGCCCATTTGTTTCTGCCTTCGTCGCGGGGAATCGAACCCGCACCACAGAATTACGAGTCCTGCGCGCTATCCACCAGGCTACGAGGCCCCGAGGCTGTGCAGCAAAAAACTGTGCAACAAGAGCTGTGCTACAAGGTCTGTGCAACAAGAACTGTGCAATAGGGGCTGTGCAACATGGGCTGTGCGACAAAACTTTGCAAGAAGGTTTGTGCAACAGGAGCTGTGCTACAGAACTGTGCAAAAAGAACTGTGCAACAATAGCTGTGCAACAAGGACTGCGCAACAAGAACTGTGCAACAAGGACTGTGCAACAAGGACTGTGCAACAATGGCTGTGCTACAAGGACTGTGCAACACACGTAAACAATAACAAAGTCAGCAGCAGCAGGCTGGTGGCTAAAGATAGGTTACTGTGTCACAGTGAACCCCAGACAACCTGGACATGCAATAT
>NW_025570190.1:0-22510 GCF_020424385.1 Procambarus clarkii
GGAAGAGTTTACAATATCCTAAGATGTTTTTGGATTTCTCGTTTGTACAAGCCAAGCGTACGTTTTATAATCACGTCCCTAAGGCGAAACCAAAAATTATTAACTCATGGTGGTACCTTATGCGAGTGGACTTGAAAAATTGTCTCTGATTTTTAAGAAACTTAATATAAATTTGGTGTTCACTAATAGTACGATCAAATCCAATTTAATAAAAAACTCCCCTGATACAGCAGGTTGTGTGTATTCGATTCCCTGCAATGATTGTGATTCTGTGTACCTTGGACAAACAGGAAAGTCCTTACAATTGCGGTTGTCACAACATGCTTATAGTATTAGAACTGCCCAAACGTCTAATGCATTGTATCTACATACGAGTTTATGCGATCACAATATTAACTGGAATGGGGCAAAAAGCATTACCAATTGTGGGGATTTCGTGGAACGTAATTTGATTGAGTCTGCTCTAATCAGTGTCCAAATCTTCTTAATGTTAGTACTGCAATGTACAAACTTGATCCATTTTTAAGTTATAATATTGCACAACAGTTTAAGAAACAACTCTGATAGAGAGGCTTACAATGTCTCATTATAATTGTATATTCATATATTGTGTGTTCATGAGGCTTTTCTTTAATCTTTCATCCTTATTCTCTGACCGCTTAATCCTCTTTGACCATTCTAAGCTAAGCTATGCCTGTTTTTGGTTAATTACACCTGACCAACCCTAGGGATGGGTTGGTCAGGTGTCGGCCTATATATCCTCCCCCTTCTCCCTTCTCCTTAGTCAGTCTGGTGTTGACAAAGGCTTTAACAGAGCCGAAACGTTCACCTCATTTCATATTTCTCTGTGGATTTTTCCGCATAAAATGATCAGTGTTTTGTGATCGTCAATTGCATATATATATATATATATATATATATATATATATATATATATCTATATATATATATATATATATATATATATATATTATATATATATATATATATATATATATATATATATATATATATATATGTCGTACCTAGTAGCCAGAACGCACTTCTCAGCCTACTATGCAAGGCCCGATTTGCCTAATAAGCCAAGTTTTCCTGAATTAATATATTTTCTCTAATTTTTTTGTATGAAATGATAAAGCTACCCATTTCATTCTGTATGAGGTCAATTTTTATTTTTGGAGTTAAAATTAACGTAGATATATGACCAACCCTAACCAACCTAACCTAGGTTAGGTTAGGTTGCCGAAAAAGTTAGGTTAGGTAGTCGAAAAACAATTAATTCATGAAAACTTGGCTTATTAGGCAAATCGGGTCTTGCATAGTAGGCTGAGAAGTGAGTTCTGGCTACTAGGTACGACATATATATATATATATATATATATATATATATATATATATATATATATATATATATATATATATATATATATATATATATATATATATATATATATATATATATATATATATATATATATATATATATATATATATATATATATATATATATATATATATATATATATATATATATATATATATATATATATATATATATATATATATATATATAATTACTGCTGACACATGTAGCCTACAGCTATCAAACGTTATTGGGAACACTAAGGAGATTTTGCACTTTTTAAATCACATGGGTGAGTAATTTATCGATCACGCATGTCGATAAACACTCTCGAGAGTTACCTTACTCGACAGAGCGGTGCCGGTCTCTCCAGCCAGCCTCGTCACTCACCAAATTCTACCAAAATTACGTTAATACATATATATATATATATATATATATATATATATATATATATATATATATATATATATATATATATATATATATATATATATATATATATATATATATGTCGTACCTAATAGCCAGAACGCACTTCTCAGCCTACTATTCAAGGCCCGATTTGCCTAATAAGCCAAGTTTTCATGAATTAATGTTTTTTCGTCTACCTAACCTACCTAACCTAACCTAACCTAGCTTTTTTTGGCTACCTAACCTAACCTTACATATAAATATAGGTTAGGTTAGGTAGGGTTGGTTAGGTTCGGTCATATATCTACGTTAATTTTAACTCCAATAAAAAAAAATTCACCTCATACATAGAGAAAAGGGTTGCTTTATCACTTCATAAGAAAAAAATTATAGTAAATATATTAATTCAGGAAAACTTGGCTTATTAGGCTAATCGGGCCTTGAATAGTAGGCTGAGAAGTGAGTTCTGGCTACTAGGTACGACATATATATATATATATATATATATATATATATGTCGTACCTAGTAGCCAGAACTCACTTCTCAGCCTACTATGCAAGACCCGATTTGCCTAATAAGCCTAGTTTTACTGAATTAATGTTTTTTCGACTACCTAACCTACCTAACCTAACCTAACCTAACGTTTTCAGCTACCTAACCTAACCTAACCTATAAAGATAGGTTAGGTTAGGTTAGGTAGGGTTGGTTAGGTTCGGTCATATATCTACGTTAATTTTAACTCCAATAAAAAAAAATGACCTCATACATAATGAAATGGGTAGCTTTATCATTTCATAAGAAAAAAATTAGAGAAAATATATTAATTCAGTAAAACTTGGCTTATTAGGCAAATCGGGCCTTGCATAGTAGGCTGAGAAGTGAGTTCTGGCTATTAGGTACGACATATATATATATATATATATATATATATATATATATATATATATATATATGTCGTACCTAGTAGCCAGAACGCACTTCTCAGCCTACTATGCAAGGCCGAATTTGCCTAATAAGCCAAGTTTTCCTGAATTAGTATATTTTCTCTAATTTTTTCTTATGAAATAATAAAGCTACCCATTTCATTATGTATGAGGTCAATTTTTTTTTATTGGAGTTAAAATTAACGCAGATATATGACCAAACGTAACCAACCCTACCTAACCTAACCTATCTTTAAAGGTTAGGTTCGGTTAGGTAGCCGAAAAAGGTAGGTTAGGTTAGGTAGACGAAAAACAATTAATTCATGAAAACTTGGCTTATTAGGCAAATTCGGCCTTGCATAGTAGGCTGAGAAGTGCGTTCTGGCTACTAGGTACGACATATATATATATATATATATATATATATATATATATATATATATATATATATATATATATATATATATATATATATATATATATATATATATATATATATATATATATATATATATATATATATATATATATATATATATATGTCCGGTCGTGATGGTCAAGTGGATTAAGGCGTCTTGGACATACCAGTTGCGTTGCTCCTGGGAGTATGGGTTCGAGTCACTTCTGGGGTGTGAGTTTTCAGTTGCATATTGTCCTGGGGACCATTCAGGCTTGTTCGCATATATATATATATATATATATATATATATATATATATATATATATATATATATATTTTATTAAATATGACCGAAAAAGTAAGATTAATAATTCTAACACGAATTTTCTCAATCTTTCGTACATTATGCTTCACTGTTGGAGGTAAATCAAAAATCACTTCTCCAAAATTCATTTTTATTTCTAGTCTGACGCGACACGGGCGCGTTTCGTAAAACTTATTACATTTTCAAAGACTTCACAAATACACAACTGATTAGAACTTGCGTTTCCCTGATTTTATATCTACATTTGAGTGAGGTGGGAAGGGTGATGTGGCATTACATTTGAGTGAGGTGGGAAGGATGATGTGGCATTAGAGGATATTAATAGGGTATTAAAAGTATCAACACAAGACAGAACACGAAACAATGGATATTGAATAGAAGTGTTTGTAGAAAGCCTATTGGTCCATATTTCTTGATGCTTCTATATTGGAGCGGAGTCTTGAGGTGGGTAGAATATAGTTGTGCAATAATTGGCTGTTGATTGCTGGTGTTGACTTCTTGATGTGTAGTGCCTCGCAAACGTCAAGCCGCCTGCTATCGCTGTATCTATCGATGATTTCTGTGTTGTTTACTAGGATTTCTCTGGCGATGGTTTGGTTATGGGAAGAGATTATATGTTCCTTAATGGAGCCCTGTTGTTTATGCATCGTTAAACGCCTAGAAAGAGATGTTGTTGTCTTGCCTATATACTGGGTTTTTGGAGCTTACAGTCCCCAAGTGGGCATTTGAAGGCATAGACGACGTTAGTCTCTTTTAAAGCGTTCTGTTTCGTGTCTGGAGAGTTTCTCATGAGTAGGCTGGCCGTTTTTCTGGTTTTATAGTAAATCGTCAGTTGTATCCTCTGATTTTTGTCTGTAGGGATAACGTTTCTATTAACAATATCTTTCAGGACCCTTTCCTCTGTTTTATGAGCTGTGGAAAAGAAGTTCCTGTAAAATAGTCTAATAGGGGGTATAGGTGTTGTGTTAGTTGTCTCTTCGGAGGTTGCATGGCTTTTCACTTTCCTTCTTATGATGTCTTCGATGAAACCATTGGAGAAACCGTTATTGACTAGAACCTGCCTTACCCTACAGAGTTCTTCGTCGACTTGCTTCCATTCTGAGCTGTGGCTGAGAGCACGGTCGACGTATGCGTTAACAACACTCCTCTTGTACCTGTCAGGGCAGTCGCTGTTGGCATTTAGGCACATTCCTATGTTTGTTTCCTTTGTGTAGACTGCAGTGTGGAAACCTCCGCCCTTTTCCATGACTGTTACATCTAGAAAAGGCAGCTTCCCATCCTTTTCCGTCTCGTAAGTGAAACGCAGCACGGAACTCTGCTCAAATGCCTCCTTCAGCTCCTGCAGATGTCTGACATCAGGTACCTGTGTAAAAATGTCGTCAACATACCTGCAGTATATGGCCGGTTTCAAGTTCATGTCGACTAAGACTTTTTGCTCGATGGTACCCATGTAGAAGTTTGCAAACAGGACACCTAGGGGAGAACCCATAGCGACCCCATCTACTTGCTTATACATGTGCCCATCCGGGCTCAAGAAGGGTGCCTCTTTAGTACAAGCTTGGAGTAGTTTCCTCAGAATACTTTCTGGCATGTCAAGAGGAGCACAGGCTGGATCACGATACACTCTGTCGGCTATCATTCCGATTGTCTCGTCCACAGGTACGTTGGTAAACAGCGATTCTACGTCCAACGAGGCTCTTATCCCTGTGGCCCGTGCGCCCCGCAGTAAGTCCACAAATTCCTTTGGAGACTTCAGGCTGAAGGCGCAAGGAACATAAGGAGTCAGCAGGCCGTTGAGTCGCTTCGCCAATCTGTACGTGGGTGTGGGTATCTGGCTAATGATTGGCCGAAGTGGGTTTCCAGGCTTGTGCGTCTTGACATTTCCATACGCATATCCAGGTTTATATTCCCCAATGATCTTTGGCAGGTGGAGTCCGGATTTCTTGGCGTTCACAGTTTCGATCAGTTTGTTGACCTTTGCTTTTAATTCGGCTGTAGTGTCCTTCGTTACCCTTTGGAACTTAGTTTGGTCAGAGAGTATGATGTTCATTTTCGCCAGATATTCGTCTTTTTTAAGAATGACATATATTGGCGACTTGTCACCTCTCCTGACAACTATCTCCTTGTTCTCACGAAGGCTTTTAGCTGCCGCTCTAAGCTCGGGGGACAGTATGGTGCTTCTGTAGTTGCCTCGATTCTTTCCTCCTTCTGCAATAAGTTCTGCTTGTAAGGTATCTTTGGTAGTGACCTTCTTTTGTGTCTCGAGGTCGAATATGTCGTCCAACAGAATTTCCAACTCCACTTTCCGGGCCATTTCACTCGGTCTGGACATAACATGACCTTGCGAAAATACGAGCTATTGTAGCTGAATATCAATTTTGATGAAGCACAGAGTATAGGTGAGGTATTAAGCCAGATTAAGAGTTCACACTTATGTGTGAACCTCCTGGGATCCGCATTTAGCGCGCCTCGCGCCGCAGAAGGCCTTATTTTAAAACATGAGAGGCTTGCTTTTACTGAATGAGATTTTTTTATTTGTTATTTGCCACAGTAAGGTGTGGGAGGTATGTTTTGAGCGAATGTGAGACGTGTATGAGGTTAAGGACAATATTGGTTTACTACTGAACACGCATTGAAATTACCAATGCCCAGGGCTCTGTTTTTTCATATAAACGATTGATAGCAGTTTTTTTTTTGCCCTATGTATAATAAACGATCCTTCAAGAAAGATTGTCAAAGCTCAAATTACATTCTCTAGAAAGACGAAGAAGAAATAGGGGTGACATGATAGAGGTGTGAGTGAATGGTCATAGCAAAGGGGAATATTAATATCCTATTATCGTATCAACATGAAACAGAACAGGAATGAATTGGATTGGTTTTTTAGATTTAGGAAAATACCTGGGTAAATACAGGTAACAGGGGAAGAACTAGAAAAATACACAAATAACTTCTTGCTGTGCTGCTCCCCTTTTGTTTCATGCAATGGCCGATGGTTGGAAGTAAATAGGAAATTTAAAATAGTCTAGGGTTGATGGTATTTTACATTGGGTTTCAGGGTTACTGTTTTTTGCCCTATGCATAATAAACGATCCTTCAAGAAAGATTGTCCAAGCTCAAATTACATTCTCTAGAACGACGACGAAGAAGAAATAGGGGTGACATGATAGAGGTGTGACTGAATGGTCATAGTAAAGGGGAATATTAATAACGTATCAACATAAAACAGAATAGGAATGAATTGGATAAGGTTTATATTTAGGAAAAAGACCTGGGTAAATACAGGCAGCAGGGGCCGAACTTGAAAATACACACATAACTTCTTGCAGTGCTGAAGTTATGTTCTTCCCTCACAAACATGATCCCCTTTGATAAATGTAATGGGCGATGGTTGGAAGCAAATATGAAATTAAAAATAGACTAGGGATGATGGTATTTTGCATTAGGTTTCAGGGTTACTGTTTTTTGCCCTATGCATAATAAACGATCCTTCAAGAAAGATTGTCATAGCTCAAATTACATTCTCTAGAACGACGACGAAGAAGAATAGGGGTGACATGATAGAGGTGTGACTGAATGGTCATACTAAAGGGGAATATTTATAACCTATTATACGTATCGACATGAAACAAAAATAGGAAATGAATTGGATAAGTT
The DNA here is from genome assembly GCF_020424385.1 of Procambarus clarkii. Classification (NCBI taxonomy): domain Eukaryota; kingdom Metazoa; phylum Arthropoda; class Malacostraca; order Decapoda; family Cambaridae; genus Procambarus; species Procambarus clarkii. The sequence continues at coordinate 7,084 of NW_025570190.1, forward strand.
TTATATTTAGGAAAAAGACCTGGGTAAATACAGGTAGCAGGGGACGAACTTGAAAATACACACATAACTTCTTGCAGTGCTGAAGTTATGTTCTTCCCTCACATACTTGTTTCCCTTTGATAAATGTAATGGGCGATGGTTGGAAGTAAATATGAAATTAAAAATAGACTAGGGATGATGGTATTTTATATTAGGTTTCAAGGTTACTGTTGTATCGCAAAACACAGGACTCCTAGACCGGCTTTTTAATCCCCTCGAACATGCCGGTGCAGGAACGCTGAGCGGGTAGCTGGTGACGTCATTGACCATTAGCAATGTCTGTGCAGGGTCACTGAGCCAACGAAATTTGGGGATGCCAGGGACCAGCATTTTAATCCTACCCCCAGGCAAATTGTGATGCTACGACCGGCACTGTAAAAAAAAACCATGATGCTACGACCGGCATAGGAACAAAAAACTATGATGCTAAGACCAGCATAGGAACAAAAAAATTCACAAAAACCCATGATGCTACGACCGGCTTTTTAATCCCCTCGAACATGCCGGTGCAGGAATGCTGAGCGGCTAGCTGGTGACGTCATTGACCATTAACAATGTCTGTGCAGGGTCACTGAGCCGACGAAATTTGGGGATGCCAGGGACCGGCTTTTTAATCCCTAGGCAAGTTGAATTGAGAAAACCCATGATGCTACGACCGGAATAGGAACAAAAAAATTCAGAAAAACCCCCTACGCCTACGACAGGCTTAGGAAAAAACAGGAAAAACCCCCTACGCCTACGACAGGCTTAGGAAAAAACAGGAAAAATCCCCTACGCCTACGACGTGCTTAAGAAAAAACAGGAAAAACCCCCTACGCCTACGACGTGCTTAGGAAAAAATGAAAATCACACGTCGTAGACGTCAATCCCACTACTCACGACACTATACTCCACGACACTATACACCACGAAACTATACTCCGCGACACTATACACCACGACACTATACTCTGCGACACTATACACCACTTCACTATACTCCACGACACTATACACCACGACACTAAACTCCGCGACACTATACACCACGACACTATACTCCGCGACACTATACACCACGACACTATACTCCGCGGCACTATACTCCACGACACTATACACCACGACACTATACCCCGCGACACTATACACCACGACACTATACTCCGCGACACTATACACCACGACACTATACTCCGCGACACTATACACCACGACACTATTCTCCGCGACACTATACACCACTTCACTATACTTCACGACACTATACACCACGACACTATACTCCGCGACACTATACACCACGACACAATACCCCACGACACTATACTCCGCGACACTATACACCACGACACTATACTCCGCGGCACTATACTCCACGACACTATACACCACGACACTATACTCCGCGACACTATACTCCGCGACACTATACACCACGACACTATTCTCCGCGACACTATACACCACTTCACTATACTCCACGACACTATACACCACGACACTATACTCCGCGACACTATACTCCGCGACACTATACTCCACGACACTATACTATACACCACGACACTATACTCCACGACACTATACACCACGACACTATACTCCGCGACACTATACTCCACGACACTATACACCACGACACTATACTCCACGACACTTTACACCACGACACTATACTCCGCGACACTATACACCACGACACTATACTCCACGACACTATACACCACTTCACTATACTCCGCGACACTATACACCACGATACTATACTCCACGACACTATACACCACGACACTATACTCCGCGACACTATACACCACGACACTATACTCCGCGACACTATACACCACTTCACTATACTCCACGACACTATACACCACGACACTATACTCCGCGACACTATACACCACGACACTATACACCACTTCACTATACTCCGCGACACTATACACCACGACACTATACACCACGACACTATACTCCGCGACACTATAAACCACGACACAACACTCCGCGACACTATACACCACGACACTATACTCCACGACACTATACACCACGACACTATACTCCGCGACACTATACACCACGACACTATACTCCGCGACACTATACACCACTTCACTATACTCCACGACACTATACACCACGACACTATACTCCGCGACACTATACACCACGACACTATACACCACGACACTACACTCCGCGACACTATACACCACGACACTATACTCCACGACACTATACACCACGACACTATACTCCGCGACACTATACACCACGACACTATACTCCGCGACACTATACACCACTTCACTATACTCCACGACACTATACAAAACGACACTATACTCCGCGACACTATACACCACGACACTATACACCACGACACTATACTCCACGACACTATACACCACGACACTATACTCCGCGACACTATACACCACGACACTATACTCCGCGACACTATACACCACTTCACTATACTCCACGACACTATACAAAACGACACTATACTCCGCGACACTATACACCACGACACTATACACCACGACACTATACTCCGCTACACTATACACTACGACACTATAATCCGCGACACTATACTCCACGACACTATACACCACGACACTATACTCCGCGACACTATACACCACGACACTATACTCCGCGACACTATACACCACGACATTATACACCACTTCACTATACTCCGCGACACTATACACCACGACACTATACTCCACGACACTATACACCACTTCACTATACTCCACGACACTATACACCACTTCACTATACTCCGCGACACTATACACCACGACACTATACACCACGACACTATACACCACGACACTATACTCCGCGACACTATACACCACGACACTATACTCCACGACACTATACACCACGACACTATACTCCGCGACACTATACACCACGACACTATACACCACGACACTATACTCCGCGACACTATACACCACTTCACTATACTCCACGACACTATACTCCGCGACACTATACACCACGACACTATACTCCGCGACACTATACACCACGACACTATACTCCACGACACTATACACCACGACACTATACACCACTTCACTATACTCCGCGACACTCTGCACCACGACTATACTCCACGACACTATACTCCGCGACACTATACACCACGACACTATACTCCGCGACACTATACGCCACGACACTATACACCACGACACTATACTCCGCGACACTATACACCCCGACACTATACTCCACGACACTATACACCACGACACTATACTCCGCGACACTATACACCACGACACTATACTCCACGACACTATACACCACGACACTATACACCACGACACTATACTCCGCGACACTATACTCCGCGACACCATACACCACGACACTATACTCCACGACACTATACACCACGACACTATACTCCGCGACACTATACACCACGACACTATACACCACTTCACTATACTCCGCGACACTATACACCACGACACTATACTCCACGACACTATACACCACGACACTATACTCCGCGACACTATACACCACGACACTACACTCCGCGACACTATACACCACTTCACTATACTCCACGACACTATACACCACGACACTATACTCCACGACACTACACACCACGACACTATACACCCCGACACTATACTCCGCGACACTATACACCACGACACTATACTCCACGACACTATACTCCACTTCACTATACTTCGCGACACTATACACCACGACACTATACTCCACGACACTATACACCACGACACTATACTCCGCGACACTATACACCACGACACTATACTCCACGACACTATACACCACTTCACTATACTCCGCGACACTATACACCACGATACTATACTCCACGACACTATACACCACGACACTATACTCCGCGACACTATACACCACGACACTATACTCCGCGACACTATACACCACTTCACTATACTCCACGACACTATACACCACGACACTATACTCCGCGACACTATACACCACGACACTATACACCACTTCACTATACTCCGTGACACTATACACCACGACACTATACTCCACGACACTATACACCATGACACTATACTCCGCGACACTATAAACCACGACACAACACTCCGCGACACTATACACCACGACACTATACTCCACGACACTATACACCACGACACTATACTCCGCGACACTATACACCACGACACTATACTCCGTGACAGTAGTAGGGAGGAAGAGCCAGCGGCCCTTTTTTTTTTTTGGAGAGAGGACCCCTGTGGACTGTAAGAGCCAGCGGCCCTTTTTTTTTTTATGGAGAGAGGACCCCTGTGGACTGTAAGAGCCAGCGGCCCTTTTTTTTTTTGGAGAGAGGACCCCTGTGGACTGTAAGAGCCAGCGGCCCTTTTTTTTGGGGGGGGCAAATATCGTGTGTGGATCTTCGGGGTTTTCAGGTGAATTTGGGGAGTCACAGATTTGGAAGTAAGGATTTCTTATAATGAAAAATAATGTCATACGAGTTTGCTAAAGTTCTTATGATGAAAATAATTTCCGAGTCATAGAAGTTTGTTAAGGCCTTATGGGAGAAATTCAAATAACATGTGTAGCACTTTAGGGCTTCCAGGAGAACTCTACGGACATATTTTACATGTTTTCAACTTACAAAATCGTCTATGTAAGCCTTAGTTATTCATATAAATTTAGAAAATCACCTGTGTAAGTCATTGTTTTCAGGGTTTCGTACATCACACCCCCCGCCCACCCCCCCTTACCTCGCAATCTGTCGCCTCACCTGTGTTTACTTTACGCCCGGTCAGCCAGACCTCTTATCTTATGTTATCTTCTCATAATATCTGGACCGTCCCTCCTCTCTCTCTCTCTCCTTTCATTCAGTTCAACTATTTTCCAACATCGTATGTTTGCTCCTTTTCATTAAGCAAGTCAGTATGTTTGCTCCTTTTCATTAAGCAAGTCAGTTTTACACAAATAAATCATGTTAGTAAGCAAGTTCTAGCTCACGTTCCCCACCTTAGTCCCCTGTCGTATAAAGAATACTATCATTCCAATCCCTCTAAAATTTTAAAATAATCATATTTCAAATGTAGTTCAATACAGTAATTAGTTACCAAGCTCCAGCTCTTGTCCTCCGCCTTAGCTCTCTCTCGTATCTTCGTTAGTATCAGTCCAATTTCCCTGAAATTTCTACCCTCTGTATTTCAGACATAGTTTAGTAAATGCAAACAATTATCAAACTCTAGCTCTTGTCCCCAGCTTAGTTCATTTGTACAAAATCATTAGTAACAGTCCAAATTTCCCTGAAATTTCTACCCTCTGTATTTCAGACATAGTTTAGTAAATGCAAACAATTATCAAACTCTAGCTCTTGTCCCCAGCTTAGTTCATTTGTACAAAATCATTAGTAACAGTCCAAATTCCCTGAAATTTCTACCCTCTGTATTTCAGACACCGTAAATAAGATCAAAACAGTTACCAAGCTCCAGCTCTTGTCCTCCGCCTTAGCTCTCTCTCGTATCTTCGTTAGTAACAGATCAATTTCCCTGAAATTTCTACCCTCTGTATTTCAGACACCGTAAATAAAATCAAAATAGTTATCGAGCTCCAGCTCTCGTCCCCGCCTTAATTCTCTTTCGTATCTTTGTAAATAACCCATCAATTTCCCTGAAATTTTTTACCCTCTGTATTTCAGACATAGTAAATATGAAGTAAACAATTATAAAACTAGCTCTTGTCCTCTGTCCAAGCTCACTTTTGTAAAATCATTACTCTCAGTCCAAATCACCCAACTACATTTTCAGACATAGTAAATAAAAACCAGTTCAGTTATCAAGTTTCAACTCTTGTGCCCCAGCTTAGTTCATTTGTGCAAGTTCTTTATTTTCCAACTAAATCACCCTGAGATTTAAGATCACCTTATTTTCTAACGTAGTAAAATTAATCTGGACATTAACCAAGCTCCATTTCCTCAGCCTTAGATCATCAGACATAAATATATTCGATCAAGTCCCTCTCCAGCCTATCTGTTTATCTGAGTAATTACTTTACCCTTCTCATCCCCAACGTATCAATCCCCAACGTATCCAAACCTTCAATAATCATACTGTATTTGCATATTTTCTCTATATTCACTGTGTTCTTCGTATTCTCATCCGTGTTCACTCCATGTTCTACAAATGTTCACAGTCCCATTCAGTTCATATTTTCACAAGTATCTCCATTTTTTTTTTAGTCTCATTATGTTCTCTACAAATTCTAGTCATATTTTCTATGTTTTCATATTCATCACATGTTCTCTTTACAACTTTTATACTCAATATTCATGCTAACTTCCATATGTTGTGTTCTTTGTCAATATTCATGTTCCTCTACAAGTTCATGTTCCTCACAAGATCACTTCGTTTTTCACCTTCACTTACATGTTTTCTACATTCTTTGTCATATTCTCCATGTTCTTCACAAGTCCATTGTTCATTCTTTGTATTCCCTATTCTCCTTATCATGTTTTCATGTTCTCTGTAAGTTCATATTCCCAGCATGTTCACTGTATTCATCAACTTTTTCTTACATGTTTTCTGTGTTCACCGTATGTTCACTGTGTTCATTCCCTTACTTAACCTCAATTTTTTATGTTCTTTGTTTCTTCCATTCACTAACTAGTTCTTTGTCAAATATTAGCATCAGCAATACAGTTTCCTCAACAATTTAGTCACCAAGTTTTATTTGCAAAAACTAGGTCAAAGTAATTCTCGTAGTCAACTTAATAGTTCTACCAGCCATATTCTTAAACAAATCTACAATTTATTCAGTTCAAAATTTACAAAGACAAACCTTTCTTGTAACTTCTTAACTAAAAATCTTTCGCCAATCAACTAAAAACATAGTCACTTTCGTCATTTCTCAACTAAACTTATTATCCAGTCAACTAAAAATAGTCAGAAATAACCTCGTTCAACACTGTTCTTAACTAAAACACCCTTTCTCTTAGCTGAAAATTGTCAAAGGAAACTTCTTTCAGCACTTTCTTAACAGCCGCTATGTTTCATCAAGAAAAAATTGTCAAAGGAAACTTTCCAAAACTGTTCATAACTAGCTTTTATCCATCGTCAATCAACTAAAAATAATAACTTTCATCATTTCTTAACTAAACTTATTCCCCAGTCATCAGAAAATAACCGTGTTCTTCATGTTTCATTGTCATTTCTTATCTAAAAATTATCCGCCAATCATCAGAAAAAGTCATGTTCATCATGTTTTAGCTTTTGCTCAACTAAAAGTATTCATCGGTCAACTAAAAATAGTTACTTCATCGTGTTTCCTTGTCATTTCTTAACTGAAATATCACTTCTCTCATCTGAAAATAGTCATGTGTAGTCTCTTTCCAACACTGTTCTTAACTAAAACATCCTTTCGCTTAGCTAAAAATTGTCAAAGGAATCTTTTCAGCACTGTTCATAACTAACTTTATCCATCGTCAAGTCAGAAAATATAGTCAAAGATATCTATCATCGTCGTTCTTAACTGGCATTATACTTTGTGGAGCACTAAAAAATAGTCACTGTCGTCATATTTTGTCTTTTTCCTCAACTAAAAGAGTCAAATGTAACTTTTTCAACACTTTCGTAACTAAAATTATATGTCGCTAAGTAAGAAAAATAGTCAAAGGTGCTCTCCGTTACACCAAAGTTACTCTTCGAGAAATCAAAGACACTCTTCAATACATTAAGGACTTACTCAAAGACACCAAAGTTACACTCTAAGACATCCTTCGAGACATCAAAGACATCCTTTAAGACTTCAAGGGCACTCTTCGAGATATCAAAAGACACTCTCAAACACTCAAATTTACTCGCATCCTCAAAGTTATTCTCAGAGTCATCAAAAAGTTAATCTCAGTCATCAAAATGCTATTCTCTAAGTAGCCTTTCGTTCATCAGAGAAACTTTCTAAGACATCTTCGTTCATTAAAGTTAATCTCAGAGGCATAAACGTTATTCTTGGAGCTATCAAAATTAATCTCTAAAACAACAAAAGTTAATCTCTGTCATCAAAGTTAATCTGCAAGATATCTTCGAGACATCAAAGTTACTTTTCATTACATCAAAGATGCATTCAAATACTACCCATGTTCTCAGAAGTCATTCTCTAAGCCATCAATGTTCTTCTCTAATACATAAAGTTATTCTCTATGTCATCAAAAATTTATTCTCTGAGCTAACAAAATACTACTCATGTTCTCAAAGACATTCTCCAATTCATCAAAGTGGTTTCAAAGACATCAAAGTTAATCTCAGAGTTATCCAAAGACATTCTCAAAGTCATCTAAAGTTATTCTCTAAGACATCAAAGTTATTCTAAGAGTTATCAAAAGTTATTCTCAGTCATGATATGTTATTCTCTAAGTAACCTTCCGTTCATCAAAGACATTCTCTAAGCCCTCAAAGTTATTCTCTAAGACAACAAAGTCATTCCCAGTCATCAAAAGTTATTCTTCGAAACATAAAATTTGCTCTGTAAGATATCTTCGTTCATCAAACTTATTCTCAGAGATATCTAAAGTTATTCTCAGAACAATCAAAAGTTATTCTAAGACAACAAAAGTTATTCTCAGAGCTACCCAAAGCTATTCTCAGAGTCACCTTCGTTCGTCAGAGAAACTTTCAAAACATCTTTGTTCAACAAACTTGTTTTCAAAGTCATCAAAAGTTAATCTAAGACATCTGCTTTCATCAAAGTTATTTTCAGAGACATCTAAAGTTATTATGTAAGACATAAAAGTTATTCTCAGAGACATCAAATGTTATTCTCGAAGTCATCAAAGATATTTTCAGAGACATCTAAAGTTAATTTCTATGTTATAAAGTTATTCTCAGAGACATCTAAAGTTAATCTTGGTCATCAAAGTTGTTCTCTAAACATCAATGTTGTTCTCCAAGACATCAAAGATGTTCTCAAAATCATAAAAGTTATTCCCAGAGCTATCAAAGTTATTCTCAAAGTCATCAAAGTTATTCAAAGAGCTAACAAAAGTTATTCTCTAAGTAACCTTTCGTTCATCAGAGAAGCTTTCTAAGACATCTTCGTTCATCAATGTTGATCTCTAAGTCACCTTTGTTCATCAAAGAAACTCTCCTTCTTCCATCAAGTTATACTTTAAGACAACATTGTTGTTCTCTAAGACATCTTCAGGCATAAAATTTCTCCCCAAATGTAACTAGTTCAGCTTTTCATATCAAACGTACACTTCTGTTAAAATATATTTTCTTAGACATTTTACCTTTTAAACTGTTCTCTGATCTACACTGTTCAAACCTACGTAACCTATCCTCTCCACCCAATGTTACTTAGTTAACGTAACGTTCCTAAACCTAACTTTACCTATCCTATCCTAACATAACTTACCTTACCTTCCCTAACTTAACCTAACTTTACCTATCCTAACTTAACTTACCTAACTTATTCTGCTTAACATAACTTACCTTACCTTCCCTATCTTACCTAACTTTACCTATCCTATCCTAACTTACCTTACCTTCCCTAACTTAACCTAACTTTACCTATCCTAACTTAACTTACCTAACTTATTCTGCTTAACATAACTTACCTTCATATCTTACCTAACTTTACCTATCCTATCCTAACCTAACTTGTCTTACCTAACTTAATCTTACTTTCCCAAACTGATGTATCCTAACTTATCTAGTCCAACCAGACATGATCTAACTTAAGTATTCCTTCTTGTCTTTGTGTTTCGTCAATCATTGTCTCATATTCATTTACTCATTTCATTAGTTAATTTCTCAAATGGGCACTTATGCATTTCAAGTGCTATTTTGTTAGAGATTGGATATTTAAGCATTTCAAAGAATTATAATTTCTCAAATGGACGTTTTTGCATTTCAAGTGCTATTTGAGAAATTAACTAATGAAATGAGTAAATGAATATGAGACAATGATTGACGAAACACAAAGACAAGAAGGAATACTTAAGTTAGATCATGTCTGGTTGGACTAGATAAGTTAGGATACATCAGTTTGGGAAAGTAAGATTAAGTTAGGTAAGACAAGTTAGGTTAGGATAGGATAGGTAAAGTTAGGTAAGATATGAAGGTAAGTTATGTTAAGCAGAATAAGTTAGGTAAGTTAAGTTAGGATAGGTAAAGTTAGGTTAAGTTAGGGAAGGTAAGGTAAGTTAGGATAGGATAGGTAAAGTTAGGTAAGATAGGGAAGGTAAGGTAAGTTATGTTAAGCAGAATAAGTTAGGTAAGTTAAGTTAGGATAGGTAAAGTTAGGTTAAGTTAGGGAAGGTAAGGTAAGTTATGTTAGGATAGGATAGGTAAAGTTAGGTTTAGGAACGTTACGTTAACTAAGTAACATTGGGTGGAGAGGATAGGTTACGTAGGTTTGAACAGTGTAGATCAGAGAACAGTTTAAAAGGTAAAATGTCTAAGAAAATATATTTTAACAGAAGTGTACGTTTGATATGAAAAGCTGAACTAGTTACATTTGGGGAGAAATTTTATGCCTGAAGATGTCTTAGAGAACAACAATGTTGTCTTAAAGTATAACTTGATGGAAGAAGGAGAGTTTCTTTGATGAACAAAGGTGACTTAGAGATCAACATTGATGAACGAAGATGTCTTAGAAAGCTTCTCTGATGAACGAAAGGTTACTTAGAGAATAACTTTTGTTAGCTCTTTGAATAACTTTGATGACTTTGAGAATAACTTTGATAGCTCTGGGAATAACTTTTATGATTTTGAGAACATCTTTGATGTCTTGGAGAACAACATTGATGTTTAGAGAACAACTTTGATGACCAAGATTAACTTTAGATGTCTCTGAGAATAACTTTATAACATAGAAATTAACTTTAGATGTCTCTGAAAATATCTTTGATGACTTCGAGAATAACATTTGATGTCTCTGAGAATAACTTTTATGTCTTACATAATAACTTTAGATGTCTCTGAAAATAACTTTGATGAAAGCAGATGTCTTAGATTAACTTTTGATGACTTTGAAAACAAGTTTGTTGAACAAAGATGTTTTGAAAGTTTCTCTGACGAACGAAGGTGACTCTGAGAATAGCTTTGGGTAGCTCTGAGAATAACTTTTGTTGTCTTAGAATAACTTTTGATTGTTCTGAGAATAACTTTAGATATCTCTGAGAATAAGTTTGATGAACGAAGATATCTTACAGAGCAAATTTTATGTTTCGAAGAATAACTTTTGATGACTGGGAATGACTTTGTTGTCTTAGAGAATAACTTTGAGGGCTTAGAGAATGTCTTTGATGAACGGAAGGTTACTTAGAGAATAACATATCATGACTGAGAATAACTTTTGATAACTCTTAGAATAACTTTGATGTCTTAGAGAATAACTTTAGATGACTTTGAGAATGTCTTTGGATAACTCTGAGATTAACTTTGATGTCTTTGAAACCACTTTGATGAATTGGAGAATGTCTTTGAGAACATGAGTAGTATTTTGTTAGCTCAGAGAATAAATTTTTGATGACATAGAGAATAACTTTATGTATTAGAGAAGAACATTGATGGCTTAGAGAATGACTTCTGAGAACATGGGTAGTATTTGAATGCATCTTTGATGTAATGAAAAGTAACTTTGATGTCTCGAAGATATCTTGCAGATTAACTTTGATGACAGAGATTAACTTTTGTTGTTTTAGAGATTAATTTTGATAGCTCCAAGAATAACGTTTATGCCTCTGAGATTAACTTTAATGAACGAAGATGTCTTAGAAAGTTTCTCTGATGAACGAAAGGCTACTTAGAGAATAGCATTTTGATGACTGAGATTAACTTTTTGATGACTCTGAGAATAACTTTGAGGATGCGAGTAAATTTGAGTGTTTGAGAGTGTCTTTTGATATCTCGAAGAGTGCCCTTGAAGTCTTAAAGGATGTCTTTGATGTCTCGAAGGATGTCTTAGAGTGTAACTTTGGTGTCTTTGAGTAAGTCCTTAATGTATTGAAGAGTGTCTTTGATTTCTCGAAGAGTAACTTTGGTGTAACGGAGAGCACCTTTGACTATTTTTCTTACTTAGCGACATATAATTTTAGTTACGAAAGTGTTGAAAAAGTTACATTTGACTCTTTTAGTTGAGGAAAAAGACAAAATATGACGACAGTGACTATTTTTTAGTGCTCCACAAAGTATAATGCCAGTTAAGAACGACGATGATAGATATCTTTGACTATATTTTCTGACTTGACGATGGATAAAGTTAGTTATGAACAGTGCTGAAAAGATTCCTTTGACAATTTTTAGCTAAGCGAAAGGATGTTTTAGTTAAGAACAGTGTTGGAAAGAGACTACACATGACTATTTTCAGATGAGAGAAGTGATATTTCAGTTAAGAAATGACAAGGAAACACGATGAAGTAACTATTTTTAGTTGACCGATGAATACTTTTAGTTGAGCAAAAGCTAAAACATGATGAACATGACTTTTTCTGATGATTGGCGGATAATTTTAGATAAGAAATGACAATGAAACATGAAGAACACGGTTATTTTCTGATGACTGGGGAATAAGTTTAGTTAAGAAATGATGAAAGTTATTATTTTTAGTTGATTGACGATGGATAAAAGCTAGTTATGAACAGTTTTGGAAAGTTTCCTTTGACAATTTTTTCTTGATGAAACATAGCGGCTGTTAAGAAAGTGCTGAAAGAAGTTTCCTTTGACAATTTTCAGCTAAGAGAAAGGGTGTTTTAGTTAAGAACAGTGTTGAACGAGGTTATTTCTGACTATTTTTAGTTGACTGGATAATAAGTTTAGTTGAGAAATGACGAAAGTGACTATGTTTTTAGTTGATTGGCGAAAGATTTTTAGTTAAGAAGTTACAAGAAAGGTTTGTCTTTGTAAATTTTGAACTGAATAAATTGTAGATTTGTTTAAGAATATGGCTGGTAGAACTATTAAGTTGACTACGAGAATTACTTTGACCTAGTTTTTGCAAATAAAAACTTGGTGACTAAAATTGTTGAGGAAACTGTATTGCTGATGCTAATATTTGACAAAGAACTAGTTAGTGAATGGAAGAAACAAAGAACATAAAAAATTGAGGTTAAGTAAGGGAATGAACACAGTGAACATACGGTGAACACAGAAAACATGTAAGAAAAAGTTGATGAATACAGTGAACATGCTGGGAATATGAACTTACAGAGAACATGAAAACATGATAAGGAGAATAGGGAATACAAAGAATGAACAATGGACTTGTGAAGAACATGGAGAATATGACAAAGAATGTAGAAAACATGTAAGTGAAGGTGAAAAACGAAGTGATCTTGTGAGGAACATGAACTTGTAGAGGAACATGAATATTGACAAAGAACACAACATATGGAAGTTAGCATGAATATTGAGTATAAAAGTTGTAAAGAGAACATGTGATGAATATGAAAACATAGAAAATATGACTAGAATTTGTAGAGAACATAATGAGACTAAAAAAAAAAATGGAGATACTTGTGAAAATATGAACTGAATGGGACTGTGAACATTTGTAGAACATGGAGTGAACACGGATGAGAATACGAAGAACACAGTGAATATAGAGAAAATATGCAAATACAGTATGATTATTGAAGGTTTGGATACGTTGGGGATTGATACGTTGGGGATGAGAAGGGTAAAGTAATTACTCAGATAAACAGATAGGCTGGAGAGGGACTTGATCGAATATATTTATGTCTGATGATCTAAGGCTGAGGAAATGGAGCTTGGTTAATGTCCAGATTAATTTTACTACGTTAGAAAATAAGGTGATCTTAAATCTCAGGGTGATTTAGTTGGAAAATAAAGAACTTGCACAAATGAACTAAGCTGGGGCACAAGAGTTGAAACTTGATAACTGAACTGGTTTTTATTTACTATGTCTGAAAATGTAGTTGGGTGATTTGGACTGAGAGTAATGATTTTACAAAAGTGAGCTTGGACAGAGGACAAGAGCTAGTTTTATAATTGTTTACTTCATATTTACTATGTCTGAAATACAGAGGGTAAAAAATTTCAGGGAAATTGATGGGTTATTTACAAAGATACGAAAGAGAATTAAGGCGGGGACGAGAGCTGGAGCTCGATAACTATTTTGATTTTATTTACGGTGTCTGAAATACAGAGGGTAGAAATTTCAGGGGAATTGATCTGTTACTAACGAAGATACGAGAGAGAGCTAAGGCGGAGGACAAGAGCTGGAGCTTGGTAACTGTTTTGATCTTATTTACGGTGTCTGAAATACAGAGGGTAGAAATTTCAGGGAATTTGGACTGTTACTAATGATTTTGTACAAATGAACTAAGCTGGGGACAAGAGCTAGAGTTTGATAATTGTTTGCATTTACTAAACTATGTCTGAAATACAGAGGGTAGAAATTTCAGGGAAATTTGGACTGTTACTAATGATTTTGTACAAATGAACTAAGCTGGGGACAAGAGCTAGAGTTTGATAATTGTTTGCATTTACTAAACTATGTCTGAAATACAGAGGGTAGAAATTTCAGGGAAATTGGACTGATACTAACGAAGATACGAGAGAGAGCTAAGGCGGAGGACAAGAGCTGGAGCTTGGTAACTAATTACTGTATTGAACTACATTTGAAATATGATTATTTTAAAATTTTAGAGGGATTGGAATGATAGTATTCTTTATACGACAGGGGACTAAGGTGGGGAACGTGAGCTAGAACTTGCTTACTAACATGATTTATTTGTGTAAAACTGACTTGCTTAATGAAAAGGAGCAAACATACTGACTTGCTTAATGAAAAGGAGCAAACATACGATGTTGGAAAATAGTTGAACTGAATGAAAGGAGAGAGAGAGAGGAGGGACGGTCCAGATATTATGAGAAGATAACATAAGATAAGAGGTCTGGCTGACCGGGCGTAAAGTAAACACAGGTGAGGCGACAGATTGCGAGGTACGGGGGGGAGGGAGGGGGGTGTGATGTACGAAACCCTGAAAACAATGACTTACACAGGTGATTTTCTAAATTTATATGAATAACTAAGGCTTACATAGACGATTTTGTAAGTTGAAAACATGTAAAATATGTCCGTAGAGTTCTCCTGGAAGCCCTAAAGTGCTACACATGTTATTTGAATTTCTCCCATAAGGCCTTAACAAACTTCTAAGTCTCGGAAATTATTTTTCTTATAAGAACTTTAGCAAACTCGTATGACATTATTTTTCATTATAAGAATTCCCTAATTCTAAATCTGTGACTCCCCAAATTCACCTGAAAACCCCGACACTTTACAAAACGACACTATACTCCGCGACACTATACACCACGACACTATACACCACGACACTATACTCCGCTACACT
>NW_025570191.1:0-42893 GCF_020424385.1 Procambarus clarkii
ATTATTATTTGCCAATTTAGAGATAGGAAATATATAAGGGAGAGGAATTAATGTCTCCCCATGGCATTCACTGGTGACGTTAACTTTTATTACTAGATAATCGCTATGACTCCAACGCTCTATTCGGCTTTTAGTTGGAGGTCAATTCATCTGTAATTAATTATCATACAGAATTCCTCAGTTATAGAGAATCGAATTTAATTCTCAGATACATTGGATATAATGTGTTTATTGTAATGAAATCTGACGCAATACTGGCGTCGGGTGACGTGAGAATTCTAGCCTACTGCACAGATGAAATTACTAGTACATGAGAATTCTACGTGTTGTTAATTTTACTTACTACAATAATTAGTAGAGTTAGTAATAAGTAATGAGAATACAACAGTGCTGTATTCGGTGTTGGAAATATCCAACATAACTCCGGGGGGAGGATTCTAGGGTCGTAGTGTACTGTGGAGTACTGACCTATCCCAAAGTGATATTAAGATTAGTACATTAGTATGTTAATATGTTAGTATGTTAGTACACACATAACGAACGTCCCGGATTTATCAAGGACTTACAAGAACTTGAGTCCTGCTATTTACATGTCAAATGAAACATGTTGCTTGTAGCCTACACAATATTTATAGAATTTAACTCTCCCAATTTAAACTAACAGAATCTACGGTGATGCGATATCCTGGGTCATAGTGACGTGTAATGGTTTGTTACGTGATATCACATCGTAGCATCATCATAGTTATCTAAGTGGGAAGTGAAGGAAATTACTCTTGTTCAGAGTTGTAATAGGCTCGCAAATTCCGCCTACATTGTTGAGCAGCAGCTCTAGGGGGCGGTTGCTTGGAGGAACAGAATTATTACCCTCGCAAATTACTGGGGAAACTGGATCTGGCTGATATTCTTGCTCAGTCAGTTCAAGGGGAACCAGCTTCTCTAAAGTTTTTAGAGTAGTGTTGCCTCGGCATAAAACTTTAACTACTCTTAGGACACCTTGACGATCTGGATGAATGGCAACAATTTTGCCTATAGGCCACTCTGACCTTGGTCCATCACTGTCGATTAGTACTAGGTCTCCTGGTTTTAATTGCACCTTATTGTAAGGACTCGAAGCTCCGTAGTGGTACTCTCGTAAAGCTGTGAGGTACTCTCGAGTCCACACCTCATTCCACCTGTTAATAATTCTAGAAAGATGCTGGTAGCTTTCCACCAAGTGTCCTCTGGTCACATGTGACGGGTCTACAGGGTCCTCTTCGGCTAAAGGGATGAGAGGGCTCAGTAGACCTCCATGTATCAAGTGAGAGGGGCTCAGAGGTTCTCTCTGGGTGAAATCATCAGACAGGTAGGTGATTGGGCGGTTATTGACTCGCGCCTCGATTTCCACAACAATGGTTTGGAGTTCTGAGTAACTAACCTTTTGTCGGTGTAAAGTTTTCCTTAGACACTTCTTGACTGTGCCTACCATTCGCTCATAGAACCCACCTTGCCAAGGGGCTCTCGGTGCTATGAATTTCCAGTGACATTGTCGTCTCTGTAAGATTGACTGTACTTCTGGGTGGTTCCAGACTTCTCGCAAACAACTTTCTCCTGCCACAAAATTAGATCCGTTGTCCGATATCATTAATTTAGGACACGATCGGCGGGCAGCAAATCTGCGGAAAGCTTGAATGAAAGCTTCAGCACTCATGTCTGGAGTGACCTCTAAGTGTACGCCTCTGGTTGTAGCACATGTAAAGAGACAAATGTACGCCTTCACTGGTATATTATCTGGGTTACCAGTGAGGAGTAAGGCTCCTGTATAATCAACACCAGTGGTTTCGAAAGGACGAAGATGAACCACTCGCTCTTCTGGGAGTGGTGGAGGTCCTGGGTAAGGACACACTCTAGCGTCGTATCTCTTACAGATTACACAAGATTTAATAATTGTTTTAACAGTCTGACGACCTTGAGGAAGCCAGTACTTTTGTCTAAGGTCGGTGAGAGTATCTAAAACTCCACCATGTAATGTACCATATTGATGGTGGTGTAAGACAAGAAGTTTAGTTATGATGTGGTGACGAGGTAAAAGAATTGGATTCTTAGTGTCTAAGTCAATCTTTGCATGTAGCAAACGTCCTCCACATCGTAGTATGTTATGAGTGTTGGCATCATACCAGATGCCTAGAGACTTAGTTAATTTATCTGGAAGATTCTCAAATTCGCTTCCGTATGTCTCTTGTTGTGCACGTTTGATCCAATAGTGGATAGGATTGGGAAACTTATGTCGGATTCCTACCTTAGCAAGGAAATCAAACACGTGTGCAGTCACTCGTAACAATTTGCTTAAGTTAGAATAATGATGAGGATCAATGGCTAATATTCGTTGAGGTTCTGGTTCTTTCATGGGAGTGGTGATATTGGTCACTATGACTTGTGGCTTTTGTTTGGGCCACTGACCACCAACAAGCCATGAAGGTCCATTGAACCACAGCGAAGACTTGACAAGTTGTTTTAATGTTAATCCTCGAGATAAATAATCTGCAGGATTGTCCTTAGTAGGGACATGTCTAAACTTATATCCAGCAGATAAATAATGAATCTCCCTGACGCGATTACTGACGTAAGGAGTTTTGTTGTTATTGTTTCTTACCCATTGTAAGACTGCCTCGTTGTCTGACCACACCACAATCTCATCAAAGTGGATATTATTGAGTGTCTTTGCCAAGCAATGAGCTAATCTTACTCCCACTAGCAATGCAGTCAACTCCATCTGAGGTAAGGATCTCTTCTTAATGGGAGCAACTCTTGCTTTAGATGTGAGTAAAATTGATTGAGCACTGTTAACTAAATAGGCTGCTGCGCCATATGCTTTGCCAGAGGCATCGCAAAAAACGTGCAAATTGGTGGGTAAGTTTGGTCCTGAAGCATTACGAGGAAATTTCAAAACGCCTAACTGATTAAAATCCGTTGAGAGTATTTGCCATTTGGCTTGTAACTCACTTGATAACGGATCATCCCATCCCATATGTTTCTGCCAGCACTCCTGCATTAGGAGTTTGCCCCTTATTAATATAGGACTAAGTAGGCCTAAAGGGTCAAATGGTTGACTGACAAATGAGAGCAGTGTTCTCATGGTAAGGGTTGAATTATCAGTTTGCACTGACTTGACATTCATCTCGTCAGTGCTGGTGTTCCATTCCACGCCTAGAACCTTTAATTGACTGGGTACCTGATAATCTGGAAATTCTTTCTCGATTACCTGGTTAAGCAGTTTATTATTTGAGGCCCATGACTGTAGTGGCATATTGGCTCCTAACAGTTCACGGTTAGCCTCATGGTAGATTTCTACCAGATCAGCTTGATCATTAGTTGTCCCCTGGAAATTGTCGACATACAAGTTGTCGCTAATGGTTGCCTTAAAAGGGCTGTTTGATTTCCTCAAATGCGTATCTAATGTTGCTTGCAAAAGAAACGGTGAGGACGTAGCTCCAAATAATACTGAGGCAAAACGATAGGTGATTATTTCACTGTTAGGATCCAGTGGATCCTTGAACCAGAGGAATTTTGTGTAGTCACGATCTTCCTCCTGTAATCCTACTCGGAGAAAGGCTTTGCTGATGTCAGCTGTATAGGCAAAAATGCCTGTGCGAAATCGTAACAACACATCATGTAGCCTTTGTGTTAGGCTAGGTCCCATTTGGAGACATTCATTTAAAGACACTGCTCGGCTTTACTTTAGCACTGCAGTTAAAGACAATACGAATAGGTGTTGTCAATGAGTCTTTCACCACAGCGTGGTGGGGTAAATAATGACCTGTTTTTCGGTCATCGTGTTCAACAACTTCAATGAACTTATTGTTAAGTTGTTGTTGGATAAGTTGATGATACATGTTTAGTTTGTCTGGCTGCTTCTGCAGTCGTGTTAATTTAGACTGCAATTGTGAGGCTGCCATAAAATAATTCACTGGAAGTTCTGGATGATCCAACTTCCATGGGAGTCTTACCCAGTATTGTTTATTTGAGTAGACAACTGTATCTAGATATTGCTGGTAAGTCCACGTATCATCAGGACTTGGTTGCTCAGGGATGATGCCTAACGTGTCTAAATCCCACAAACGATGTATTGGTGGGTCAGACTCAATATCCTCAGCTATTTCCCTGAAGCGTAGGGGTGATTGTTCTAAGCCTAGTCACGCCACAAAGACATTATTGGATTGTTGGTTTGTGGACGCTGGACCTTGTCTGAAAAGCACTGGTCCTGTGAGCAATCTGCCTCCTGCGGACGACAACAAATTCATACCATGTTGCCTAGTGCATCCACTTATAAACTTGTAATAATGATCCGCGCCTATTTGTATTCCAATGTCTGTGATGCAGTCAGAATTTATTTTATAATCTGCTAGCCTCATGCGGTTTCGTTTAAGGTGTCTCGGAGTGCGAGCTAATCCTGTGACCTGCAGGTCTGTAGGAATCTTATCCACTACTACCGCTTGGATTGGGCTAGTAGAAGATCCTAGTCTTACTAATACTTTAACTACCTTGTAGTCACGAGGTCCACTATTTGACAAGAAACCAGAAATATTTAACCTCACACTTTTGGCAGGTTTTAAATTTAACTCATCTACCAACTGTTGTGTAATGAAGGTTTTCTGTGAACCTTGGTCAAAAAGACCCCTAGTGTTAATTCTAGATCTTCGGTTTATTAGTTTAAGTTGAGCTGTAGGCAAAGTAGTATTATTGCCTGACTCAGTAGCAAGTACATTTACTTCGTGATGTACTTTACAATATTGCACTGCAGTAGAATTAGTAGAATTCTCTCCAGTGGTCAAGGTTGGTGTAGAAGATTTTCTACATAAGGCGTAGTGGTGTACACCTTGGTTACAGCGGTTGCAGGAACGTAGCTGCACTGCACATTTCTTGGGATCATGAGAGCCCATGCACTTGGTGCACTTGTGCAATTCTTGTAACCTTTTAACCCTAACATTATAAGTAGGATAAACAGAGCATTGATAAGTGGTGTGTTCCTGATTGCAGAACAGACACCTTCTCTGGTTAATAGACTTAGTCTCTTTAGTAGACAAGTCATTGGTTATTGTTACGAACCCGGATCCAGCGTCCGAGCCTGGAGCAGTGACAACCACGCCATCTGTGGGTCAGCTCCCGAAACCCCCGCCAAACGGACGACGACACCTGGTGAGGACAGCGTGTACTGGCCTCGAGGACCAGTTTCCAGTCTGGTTCCGCGCTCAACACCGCCGCTCCTGACCTCTGGTGAGGTGGTGCTCCGACGACAGCGCCATCTATGGGCTAGATACGTCAGGTGTTTGTGCCCGAGCCCGTAAGTGAGGTGTATTAGTGTCCCGGTTATTGATGACGTGTCTGCTTACAGAGCCGACCTGGGACCACTGTGATGGAAGTGGAGTCAGTCTACCCGAGGCAGCCAGTCTCCATACTGTGAAGTTTGCTACAGCTGTTGTGAAGTCGTCCCCCCGGAAGAACACTGTGGTGTGTTAGCCTGCCAGTGGAGTGGCAGTAAAAGGATTTACCCGGGACCGACTGTTGGAGACGATCATCCACTGGGGTATTGAGGACAGGAGGGTGATTTGTGATATCACACGAGACTCCTGTCTAGGGCGTACCCCTTATATCGTTCGTGGAGTGGCCGTACCAGCCTTGGTGGCTCAGTACCTGCCAGCAGACCAGCTGGACGTGTGGTTGACGGCCTCCACGACGGTGTCCCCAGTAGACCTGTGTTTTGGCTGACCTGTGGCCAGGGTAGGCTCGGCATTCTCAGAGGACACGTCGTGAGGCCACGAAGAAAGCACCGCGGACTCAGCACCTAGCTTCTGGCTCCAGAGTCTTCAGAAGAAGACTAATTTGTGGATTAATCCCCTTGTCTAGTGTTAATACCCCTCCCCCTTGTGCACTCATTTATTTTATATACTTAAACGGTGATGGTAATAATTATAATATTAAGTTCTTAGCTTTCTTTCCCTACTCCCTTTAAGTTACTTGCATCACGGATCTCATCCCTTGATAGCCACTACTGGCTCAGGAACGGATACCTATATCTGACTCTAACAACATCAGAGTGAGAACCCCGTTGCGTCCCGAGAGGGCCGTAACAGTTATCTCTAAAGGAGATACTGAGTATGTACCTACATTTCCACTTCTTTTCCTAGTGGATGGAGTAGGTTTGGATTTATATTTATTAGACTTACTCTGAGTCTGTTTAGGTTTGACTGAAATATCAGTATTAGTTGGTTTAGACTCAGGTTTAATTTTGTCATGAGTCTTCAACCTGTTAACTGTGATCCTCAACCCCTCGAAAATTTGGTCGAGAGTAAGAAACTCGGTATTATAATGTGAGCAGAGCTCTGTCAAGACATTTCGAGGTAATTTCCTCTGTAATAGTAGCTTGATAGACCATTCAGAGGCAGGTATATTAACTTTAGTACCTAAGGCCTTTACTAGAGACTCTACTTCTAGTCTGAAGCTTTGAAGTGACTCTGGTCTACTGTTTGGTGCATTCAGATCTAGCAATTGATAATAGAGGGTAGCTATACTTAACTCTTTGTTGCAATAGTTCAACTTCAGGAGTTTTATAGCTTCCTCATAATTACTCTCATTAAGAGTAAGGTTATGTATGACCTTTTTAGCCTCTCCTGTGAGAAGACTAAGTTGGTATGAAAATTTAGAAACCTTGTCTAGAGACGGTTTCTTATGGATGTGAACTTCAAAGGAAGTCCAAAAATTGTCCCAATTTTCTGTATCTAATCCTGAAAATGTAGGCAAGTCTAGAGTAGTTAAACGAACCTCGGGTAAGTGATTATTGAAGAGATCCAGTGTTACTGGTATTGGATCCAGATTTTTTGGCTAATTTAGATAGCCTGATAATTCTATCTTGAGTCTCGTCTTCATACTGAGAGATGTCGTCTACAATTTGACTTGCTTCATCAGGATCAGTTTCTACAGTATTTAGCAGATCAAGATAAGATTGACCTGCAGATCTGACTTGATCAAATTTCAGATCAGCCACTCTAACTGATGTCTCTAAGTGATAAGAGTCAATGGGAGTATCTTTAGTTAAGCCCTCAGCCTTGTTAATTAATCTGGTCAAATGACCTTTAAGGCCAATGTAGGTTCTCCTCAATTGCTCAGGAGTAGCCATGTTGGGCTTAGGTTCAAACTTCACAGTGTTAGTATATGTATTACTAATGAAGCTTGGGTACTTGTTCATTAGTCAATAAGTAACATTAATTGTAGCCTAATTTAAGGTGACTACTTTATATTTTACCTCACTTGAGGTTGAATGTACCTACCTACCTAACAACAAATAGCTAGATATTTTGTGCACTGTCTGAACTTCACCATTAGTTCTCGTCCGGTTAGCTCATCTATATCACCATCAGAGTTAATGGAGATTATCCAGCAATACACAAAATAGATACACAAAATAATGCATACAAAAGAAATATTATGGAGACACTCCAATCAGAGTTATCTCAAAAATTAATCCCACCCTATTTAGGGTCAGCACAAATAATATAATACATACAACACTGACTAGCTTAGATCTAGTCGTAATAATTCCTAACTAAGAATTATAAAGTTATTTAGTCTGGGCTTGTACCAAATTCAGCACAATCTCAGCCTAAATTCTACCTAATAACATGGGTAAAGATTATTGTGGTGCAGTAAGGTGAATATAGTTGTGCTGTATTTTTGGGTTTTTTGTTTTATAAGAGTGCTCTTGCACACACAGGTGAACAATTATGTACAGTTAAGTTTGGCTTGCTAGCCACAGCCTTTTGTGATGGTTGATGGTGTTAATTAACTTGTCAACCACATGCAACCTAGATTCCCCTGACAAGTATACACCATCTCTGGTCAGGTTCTGTCTGTAAGGTCTGGCTGTAAATTGGATATATGTGGCATCCAATCTCACTCGTTTTTTCAGCCTGAAATTTATGTACTTCGCAGCTCTCAGGTAGTATTCTGGGGTTACTCCCCAACGATTATCTTGACTTGGTTGGCGAGGTTCCACTAATGTGAATACTACCGATTCACTGATGCGCTTGAAAGAAGAAATTATGGTTTTGAGGTGTTTGATCACCTCAGCTGGATGACGAGTGGGGTGGATGTCATTACCACCTAAGTATATAATGGTTAGATGGTGAGGCCACTCTAACGCAGGTGTTAGGGTGGGGTTATTATAAAAGTTATGAGCTGTTGCTCCTGGTGACCTAAAGATTCTCACCTCGGTGTGAGGTATAGGTCTAAGTGTTGTGGGTAATTGGCTATGACCCACTAAAGCTACCTTATACATGAGGTGAAAGTAGCAATATATTAGTGTGATCTAGGCTAACTGATGTGTTACACTGTTAGTTGACACAATTAATTAAATACTTAGTCTACCTTCTATCACACAAGGATTAGTTATTAATGATTAATATTTTAATTATAAATTTAATGCCTATCCGGTTCGATAAGGACCATAATGTGGGACATTTGGAGCTTGAATCTGATTATTTAAATATTAATGTAGTAAATTAAATTACGAAGGACCACCCACTTTTATAGTAAAGAGGGAAACTGAGAATTTCTGATCATTAGATAATTCCTAGATGAACCAGTAACTATGGATAAAATACTAGAGAATATGATCATAGAAATAATTAATGGGCTGTATAATTAAATGAATCAAACCCTCAAACACCTACATTGGGGGGTTATTACTGGAAGTAAGTACGTCCAGGAACTAGTGTGGTTCGTTCACTAATCCAAATAATAATAATCTAATCCTATGAATTATAGTGAAACTAATGTCATTACCATGAATGGGAACATAGATTATAAGTATAGTAATGATAATCACAATAAACACATGTTAATCCTAAGAAATTCTGCATGTAAGTAATTTCAAGAATTTCATGAATGAATACAAAGAATTTTAGCTTAAAGACGATTCCTTTATGTAAGCCACGACGCTTCCTCTAATTCCCTGGACTCGGCTGGCTGACGAATGGGATGGATTAACATGGGAGAAGGCGTCAGGGAGAATTCTTCTCACGTGCTGCAAGACAAATATTTACAGTAGCAACTAATTAAACTACTGAATCTCTATATTCAAGAAATTAAGAGTTACAGGTGATAAAAATTAATAACCTGTTGTTTGATGTTGGCATACGTCGTAACGGTCAATCACCTAGCTACTACAAAACACTTTACAAGATGCATCAAATAAAGAGAATATACTTAGCTAATAAGGGCACTGTATAAGTTTTAAGATTGCCGAAATTCGCGTCCCCAGGCTCTGGCTTAGCCTATCCTGGATAATGGCGCGCTTCACTGGCTGGTCACGTGTAGTCAAGAACCAAGTTAACGCCTCACAGTGGCGACTTTCATCTGAGGATGGATAACGTCTACCCTGATGGCTGGGCGAGGGCGTCTCCTCGTGAGTACGATACGAGTAGGTCTGCCTCAGAGCTTCTCTCCACGTGTCCTGGCAAGCCTCCTCTACCCCACGCCGCGTCTCGCGTTCATTAAACAAATTATTGTCACGAACATTAATATTTCTCGCATTTACGCTTGAAATGTTGAAGACTGGACGGGTTTATTATTTAGAAGACGGAAATATTATTATTTGCCAATTTAGAGATAGGAAATATATAAGGGAGAGGAATTAATGTCTCCCCATGGCATTCACTGGTGACGTTAACTTTCATTACTAGATAATCGCTATGACTCCAACGCTCTATTCGGCTTTTAGTTGGAGGTCAATTCATCTGTAATTAATTATCATACAGAATGCCTCAGTTATAGAGAATCAAATTTAATTCTCAGATACATTGGATATAATGTGTTTATTGTAATGAAATCTGACGCAATACTGGCGTCGGGTGACGTGAGAATTCTAGCCTACTGCACAGATGAAATTATTAGTACATGAGAATTCTACGTGTTGTTAATTTTACTTACTACAATAATTAGTAGAGTTAGTAATAAGTAATGAGAATACAACAGTGCTGTATTCGGTGTTGGAAATATCCAACAGCCCTTGACCTCTGGGAATGGTTCCTCTGTTGCAGTTGTTAAAAATATATAATAATACGGCCTTGCCTACTAAAAGTGTCTAGGGTAAATAACTCAACTGCTTACTCAACAAAGCAATATACTTAAAGTAAAAGTAACAAAGAACATACAAATATATAAATGGAAATACAGGCAGCCAGAAATATTAATGCATCAGAATACAATAACACAATATCATTATATAAGCACTGATCACTACTTTACAACTTAAATGGATAGATGGATATGCACATTATGGGCTAACCAGAAAATTAGCTATGTTACTAAACAATAAACAAATACCACAGACTTATCTCACAACATGTCCACACCAGCCAGCTTCAATCACGCGACTGGCATTGCTGGAGCATGCACAACATGGGGTCTACAAGTTACCAACTAAAACCCACATGAAACTTCTAGATACTCTACTATCAGAGAGTATTACTTAAGAACATAATTATAACTAAACTTATATGCCTACAACACTGCTAAGGTGCAAATAAGAAATTAAGTACAATCAATAAACAGGAATAATGACAGGGGTGAATCAGTGACGCTGGCTTGATACTCTGCACACATACTAGAACATCCCAAATATGGTCATCCCCCCATGAGACGCCACGGTCTCCCCCCACAGGAATGAACATGCAATATCATTAACAAAATATTAAATACAGGCACACTACAGCATGATACATTTAAATCAAGCATATATATACTGGAACACAACAGGATACAATGTTTTATTTAAATTACTGAGGAAAGAAATAATGGACATACATAATTATCATGATGAATGTTAGAATCAAATATATGGATTCGTAACATATGGCGTCTCTAGTAGGAGTTGCCTCTCCTCCTTCCCTGGCTGCGATACGCATGTGCAGCCCACTCAAAGTATTCTCGAGCGTAAAGTATTTTATTTTACTTATTATTAATCAAGGAAGTAAGGACTGGTGACAAGTGCTTATGTCACTAATAAATGTATTAAGGTGCAATATAATTTTGCACAATGCAAGTCAGCTTATTAAGACTGCATTAAGAAATTTTATATAAATAGTTTTATACTATAATAATTTCCACTGTAGTTATTTATACACCTAAATGAACGAATTCAGTAAGCAATAATATGCTATGTTAATAATCAACTAAATAAACGATTATCCTTAGTAAAGGAATGTAATTAACTAAACTCAATTTAGATGCAACTAAATGTGGATAGATTCTTTTTTTAGCCTGTCATTCCTCACGACGTCACTCTGACTAGGAAGAATTTGGTAAATATGGCTTCGCATGGAAACATTAATTGAATTAGTTCTACAAATTAGTAGTGTTAATCATTACTATGGGTTAATACAATAATGATGTATTATAATACAATACTGATGTATTATAATACAATACTGATGTATTATAATACAATGCTGATGTATTATAATACAATGCTGATGTATTATAATACAATACTGATGTATTATAATTCAATACTGATGTATAATAATACAATGCTGATGAATTATAATACAGTACTGATGTATTAGTGTTGGAAACTTTCCAACAAGGCCACGGAGGACTCTCGACCTCCGGACTGTGAAGCCATGGAGGACTCTCGACCTCCGGACTGTGAGGCCATGACGGACTCTTGACTTCCAGACTGTGAGACCACGGAGGACGCATAATCTCCGGACTGTGAGGCCACGAAGGACTCTCGACCTCCAGACTGTGAAGCCACGGAGGACTCTCGACCTCCAGACTGTGAGGCCTCGGAGGACTCTCGACCTTCAGACTGTGAGGCCAGGAGGACTCTCGACATCCGGACTGTGAGGCCAGGAGGACTCTCGACCTCCAGACTGTGAGGCCAGGAGGGCTCTCGACCTCCAGACTGTGTGGCCAGGAGGACTCTCGACCTCCGGACTGTGAGGCCAGGAGGACTCTCGACCTCCAGACTGTGAGGCCACGGAGGACTCTCGACCTCCAGACTGTGAGGCCATGGAGGACTCTCGACATCCAGACTGTGAGGCCATGGAGGACTCTCGACCTCCAGACTGTGAGGCCAGGAGGACTCTCGACCTCCAGACTGTGAGGCCAGGAGGACTCTCGACCTCCGGACTGTGAGGCCAGGAGGACTCTCGACCTCCAGACTGTGAGGCCTCGGAGGACTCTCGACCTCCGGACTGTAAGGCCAAGGAAAACCTTCCTCACACGTGCACTACTGCAGCTTCTGATTTATAATATCATGGAATTATATATAATAACACGGAACTTGTATATCCTGATTATTATATCTTATCTATATCTCAAAAATATAATGTTTCTCATTCAAAAATAGAATGTCTGTCTCGGTCTGTCTAAACGCTTGCGACTAGCCTAACCCAACTTTCCAACATGAAACATGAGGGTATGGGAGTGCCATAGGCCTATCTGGGTTGGCACCAGTGCTACACTTTAAGTAACACCAGTATTTATAGTTATCCACCCAAGCAATTTTCATGATGTCTAAATTTAAATCGCAAATGGGGTTTCCAGAAGTTTTCAACAGCATTTTCTTCATTGTTTCGTAACATAATTTTTTCAGAGAGACACACACAAATACAGAGAGATAGGAAAGAGAAAGGAAGGAGAGGGAGGAAATGAGAAGAGGGGAAGTTGAGGGAGAGGGGAGGAGAGGGGGACAGATGTGGGGAAAAACCTGACTCCAATCACTAATAATTAAATATATACTTCGATAGCTATGAAGGACCACCACTTTTTGAGAAAAAGTGGAAAACAAAATAAAGCAATGGAAAAACTGATCACAAGAACTAGTGTCCTATGGATCTTAGTGAAACTGTATTTCTTATATAAATGGAGTCAAATTAACCTACACAAAATTGGGGGGTTACATGCTAATAGATTAATACATCCCTAGCATTATTCTGGTGCTGGTTCTTCACCAGAGTAAATAAAATATGAAAGTAAATAAGGTTGATTGTAATAGATTAATTGGAGGTAAATACACCTCAATATACTGCTGGATAGAATAGTACAGTATATAGATCAATGGGTTAATATAATAGATCTCTTTGGGAGATCACTACTGTAACTACAGAGTTATTGCTACAGATAAAAAAGGGACAGCTTAGCTGTAAATCTAGAGAGGTGTAATCAGTTGCCACGCTCCACCGACGACGTGTTGCATAGAGCAAATTGTTGCACATGAAGGTGGGGAAGCCTAGCACCTCGGTTGGCGTCGCCTTGTTACTGAAAGGCAATTACATTGTAGAAATCTTCTACATAATAGGTAATTACAAATGCATCCTAAATTATAAGGATAACTGTAGAAATCTTCAGCCAATATCTGGGCGTATTTATATTCAATCACTGTAAATTCCTTCTGTAGAAAACAATGAAAATAATCATCTATTTAGATGGCAAATTTACTAAAGACACGTACGGGATTTTATTATTTTATATACGGCCTAACGACAACTAGTCTATATGTTAACTGTGGCCACATGATAACAAACAGGTGAACCTAGCTGCCGAGCCGCGTGTCCGTTGATGTGGAGACTTGAGCAATTCTTCGTCCTCCAGCTGCTGCTTGAGGACGTTGGCTTTGGAATTGCAGACATGCTAGTCTGAGACACGGCTATATCATGCCAGATAACATAGCACCGCTCTACTGGTCGTGGGAGCGAAATAAGTAGGATCAATACGTAGCTCTGCTACACGCTGTAACTGGTGACCGAGTCGTGCTCTCTCGTTCTGTGTCTAGTGACGCTCTCCGTCTTCCTCCTCTTCCCTATTGTGCATGCGCGGCTCTCAGTAGACATCTCGAGCGTAAATGGATTTGTATATATCGCAATTGACTAAGGAAGAAAGAGGTAGTGACGAGTATTAATATCACATTAAATTTTTCTGTGATAAAATAGAATTTCGCGTAACATAAATTGGCTTATTAAAGTTGTGCAGCTAATCGAGGAAATTAAGGTAAAATCATTTATATTAAAGTAATTTCCTCTAGAATGTTTAATATCAACTAAATAAAGGCGTTCCAGTGAGTAGTAGTAGTATACTACGAAATTAAACTTATTAGTAAGTAACTATTTTTAGTAAAGGTTATGATAAACTGGACTCTGTTATAAATCCAACTAAATGTGGAGAGAATTCATGTTACTGCCTGTCGGTCCTCATGTCGTCACTCTGACTAAGAAGAATCTGGCAATATGTTTAAATAAATCATGATAATGATTAAATCTACAAGTTAGTAATTTTAGTAACTACTTGTGGTTAATACAAAGGTTGCATAAAATACAAAGATGTATAAAACTGTTGGTTATTTCCAACAACAGACAAATGTGGACAAGTTGGGAGAGTGGGAAGAGACGAGGAGAGGGAGAGAGATGAGTGTCGACAGGTAAGAAAGGAGAAGAGGGGAGAATGTTCGAAGAGAGGGGGAGATAAGAAAGGAAAGATGTGAGAAAGGGGAAGAGAGAAGGGGATAGAGGAAGAGAGTTAGGAGAAGGTAAGTGAGAGGGAAGGGGGTTATGGGGAGTGGGGAGGAAAACCCGGGCATAGCGTAGTGTTTCGGTAAGTCCTTAATCCTATGTTCCCTGGAATACGACCCCCATGAAGAATACAACCAAGTACCCATTTTATTGTTCGGTTAAACAGAGGCTACATTTAAGGATTTGCACCCAGTAAATACTCCCCGGTCAGTATACGAACCAAGGACAAAGCGCTCGCGGAACACCAGGCAAGCGTCTTACCACTACACCATGGAGTCTGCATGTCACCGCAGTCTTTATTTTGTTAAAGTGCATGTATTATGGATGGAGCAGCTCTGTGATACACGAGTTTATATAGTAATTGTAATGGTGGCTTTGTTACTGTTCTTGAACTGCATAATGTATATGAACATGTGAATATTGTATATTTGTTATCTGTAAATGAAGGAAGAATATTGTTTACACACATACACACATGTACACACAAGAGACAAATATTTACTTACATTAACTAACTTCTACAGAAAGGAGAGATGGCAGGAAGGGGAAAGGATTCCTTGAATAAGGCCAGTTTGAGGACGAGCTAGAGGGAAGAGTGACAAATTAATGATGGAGCACACAGCACACAAGTGCACGGAAGGTAAAGAACGGTACATCCCATTCTGGGAAGATGTTGAGAAGATCAAAACTAACACATGGTTCAACAGACAGTCAATAACAGACAACAGAACCAAGACAAACATGAAGGATCCAATAACTGCAAAACTTGAGTTCACCAGAGTCAAGAAAAAAAGTGCAGAGGCCGGATGAAAATGTCCGTGTAAAGTTATCAGAAATACAAAAGATGGAGATATTCTCATGGTGACACGTACAATGAATAAGTCAACATATTTAGGATCACTATTGTAAAGACAGAGTGATGATCAGGTCAAAGAGACCCCATAAGGGTGAAAACCATTAGGGAAGCACCTAGAAAAATATGTAATTACCAGAAGAAACGAAAGAAGCATCTGGAGGAATTAGAATTAAATAAAGCACCAACACCAGTCCAGATATTACTTTAGATATTATCAAAGGCAGCAGAGACACTGTATAACCCTCTGGCGACAGTCTATAAGTAGTCGCTTATGAGGAACTCCTTGATACTCTGAAGACTGCAAACGTGGTGATCATATTCATGACTCTAGCGTGAGGTCTTAAACAACAGCTCGTGTCACAGACATGAATACCTTACAAAATACTGGAGAACATTATCAGAAAGACTACAGTGGACCATCTTTAATAGTTAACTTTGTGATTGAAAAATAGCTTTATTTTTTTAAGGGGAAGACAGTGTGGCTTTCGAACGCTTCAAGTTTTTCGACATGGATGCTGAGAATAGTCATAAATCAAAAGAAAGGCTAATTTGTATATGTAACCAATTTGCAATATTGTGAAAAAAGTTCAGCTCTCCACAGAAGGTTGCAATACAAACTGAAACTTAGCAGACGGAGATAACTTTTAAAGGTAATGGACTGGATTACAGGAAATCTGACAGATCGGAAACAGAGGATCATAGAGAGATGAAGAGTCAGTATAGAGGCAAGTAGCAAACGGGATTATGCAAGGCTCGGTATTAGAACAACTACAGTTCCAGAGTTATGTAAATAACATTCTATAGGAAGTATTCTCAATATTTGCAAATGATGCTAAGCTAACGAGAAGAATAAGAGAATAAGATCAGAGAAGGATGTCATAATGCTTCAGGAGGACCTGGACATGCTATAAGAATGAGCGACAAGTGGTTGCTGGAGTTTACTTCCCCCAAAAGCAAAGTAATACTGTTGTGACACGGAAAACGTGTCACGGGAAATTAGTTTCCTGGACAAGAACAGCAAGACGAAGAGCTCAGGTTGAAGGTGGCGACATTAATATGGCAGAGAATGTAAGGAAATACTCGCATTCAGCGAGAGTGGAGAACAAGTGGAATCATCATGAACCAGAAGTGAACACAACCACCATTTACGTCTTGAAGAGTATGAAAGAGTACCTGAGTGTTGGGAGCTATGCATTCTCTAGGAACAATGAGACTGGCCTATACAGTGGAATTTCACTTCTCATAAACAGAAGTTGGTGAGCATTTTACTGAGAGACGGCGAGAAATTCTTAAGTGTCCAAATGACTCTCCTATTTACACAATACTGTGTCTTTGATTAATGCTCTTCACGTCAAGTACGAATTGATCTGCAATTACTCGTTCAATTTGAATGAAAATACACTTTAGTATTCATTAATAGTACACGTTTAAGTATGCTAGAGGTCTGGGAAAATGTATACATTTTTAATAAGTTAAAAAAAAGGAGCTTAAGTCACCTTTTCAACTTATGGGTTTGACCTGCAGAGTGTGAGGCCGCGGAGGACGCTGCCACACCTGGACTACTGCGGCTCCTGATTATTCTTGCATGGTCACTGATCTTATCTTGTATAAACACTAACATTATGATTACCAGAAGGAAATCACCTGTGTTCATTTTTGTTTACAGAGATCGGTACAGGAGCAGACGACTTCTGATTCATGCTAGCAAGCTGAAAGCTTTCCCGTGCCCGAGTTTTTCCAACAAATTTTCCCTGGAACACATCCATGCCAATCGATTAACAATCAGGTTCTCGATTACTGCCGAGGGAACAGGAGCGAACAGCTAAGTATTGGTGCTCAATCAATTGTGCTTGGCTAGGACTCGAACCCAGACAAAATCATTGGCGAGGCGTGGGGCAAGTGTGTTACCACTTCGCCTCTTCGGACTGTGGTTTTGTGTAAATGTGAGTCGGTGTCCTTACCTAGATGCACTCACCTACTTGTGATGTGGAAAGGAGAGATAGGGGGGACATAAACATAAGATAAATTCAAAGTTAGAAACATTAAAAGAGGGGAGGGGGGGGGGGGTCACAGCTGTAAACAATAGATGCAAATGAGTCTAAGACACCAGGAAGATCTTTTTCAGTGTTAGAGCTGTCAATAAATGGAATAGGTTTGACGCAGAAATCGTTGAAGCTAATTCGATTAAGAATTTTAAGTGTAAATATGATAAAAACGTGAGAAATGAGTCATTGCATTAATCCAAAAACTCTCGGAAGGCCGGGCTAGGAGCCAAGCTCGACACTACAAGCACATCGAAGTTAATACAGTGTCTCTGAGCAGCGTTCGTAAAAACAAATATTAGATTTTTAACAATGTTCACGTTATTCAACATAAATGAAAATATCCACACCCCATATCTTGAGCTCGTTATCTTGAGACGATTTCGGGGCTTTTTAGTGTCCCCGCGGCCCGGTCCTCGACCAGGCCTCCACCCCCAGGAAGCAGCCCGTGACAGCTGACTAACACCCAGGTACCTATTTTACTGCTAGGTAACAGGGGCATAGGGTGAAAGAAACTCTGCCCATTGTTTCTCGCCGGCGCCCGGGATCGATCCCGGGCAATAAGCTAGGCAATAAGTTAAAATTAACTTTGATATGACTGTGTACTAGCTATAAGGACAAGAAGCTCTCATATGGTACCTAGGACAGCTATTTTGCATGTTAGGCCACTACCTCCTGTTCGACCTCATCACTTTACCAGCATTTTACATAACCTAAAAATATAAAATTAATAATATCATTTATACAAATATTAATCTTAATAATATTATTCATAATATTATGAATCCTAATAATATTAATCCTAATAATATTAAACATAATAATATTATTCATAATAATAATAACAGTGGTACATTAAAAGGAGACCTAACAGACTCGAGTGGGGCTGGACTGAGGCCGCGGAGGACGGTCCCACACCTGGACTACTGCGGCTCCTGATTATTCTTGCATGGTCACTGATCTTATCTTGTATAAACACTAACATTATGATTACCGAATGGAAATCACCTGTGTTCGCTTGTTTCGTGTAAGTGTGTGCACGCGTGCGTACGCCTGTATATGGTTCTTTAACTACATAGGGTGCATGAAAGTGTATTTGTATAATTACTGTCTTTAATCCAATGCTAAAAGTGCATGTAACACTCTGAGGCACATTTGCACACATGTACGTTCTGAGGCACATGTACACACATGTACTCTCTGAGGCATATATGCACTCTTGTACGCTCTGAGGCACATATGCACACACGTTCGCTCCCAGGTACATGTGCACACATGTACGATCTGAGGCACATGTGCACACATGTTTGCTCTGAGGCGCATGTGCAAACACATGTATGCTCTGAGGCACATGTGCACACATGAGTAGTGAAGTTGAGGACTAGAGCGACGCACGCCATCTGGCGCGGGGGGACCCCCGCGACTAGAGCGACGCACGCCATCTGGGCGGATGGGACCCCCGCGACTAGAGCGACGCGCAGCATCTGGGCAGGTGGAGCGCAATGGGTTTTGGGGGATTTTCCCGGAAGTTGTGGCATGTCGGACGCGTGTGAGCGTCCGGTGTTTGGATATGCGGTCAGGAAAGATGGGAGGTCATGTTGTTGGGGGTGTAGAAGAGTATGTGGGGTATGTGGTAGAGTAAGAAATACAAGGATATGAGTGGAATATGTGGAAAGAGTAGTTAAATATGTATGTGTGTTTGCCGTAGACTTAATCCTGTGTGTAGATAATAGTTTTGATAGTAGTTAAGATGAGGACTACGACCGTGCGCACCATCAGCCCAGGTGACACTCTTGAGTGCCAGCTGGGCAGGTGGTGCACAGGTGTCTAGTCCCAAAGGGTTTGGGGGGATTTTCCCGGACGTTTGCAGCGTGTTGGACGCGTGTGAGCGTCCGGTGTTAGGGTATGTGGTCAGGAAAGATGGGAGGTCATGTTGTTGGGGATGTAGGAGAGTATGTAGGCTATGTGGTAGAGTAAGAAATACAAGGATAAGAGTGGGATATGAGGAAAGAGTAAATGAATATGTATGTGTGTTTGCCGTAGACTTAATCCTGTGTGTAGATAATAGTTTTGATGATAGTAAGTATGCTATGTAGAGGTTGAGTGAGAGGGGGGATCCAACATATCGGATATGTTGTTTGGGGTGGGGGCGGGGTGAGGGAGGGAGGGAAGGGTGTTGGAAGGGTGAGGGGAGCTCCCCCTCGGCGTGAGAGTGGTTAGGGTCCATTTGTGGTTTTTTGACATCCATTAGTTCCCCCTACAGGAAGCCGTAAGTGTTGAGGGGGTATGAGAGAGCAGCCTCTTGCGATGTGGTCCATTTGCTTTAATGGTTTTTCGATGTCTTCAGAGTTGTCTGGAGATGTACACTCCAGCATGGCTCTCCCTCCACTGCGATTCGTTAAGGAGGGGCGAGAGTCTTACTTCCACCAGCAGGCCCTCACCTGTCATCGTCAATCACTCCCACCCCACATCCCCCTCCTCTCCCATACCATCAGGGGCCCCCTCTCCATCCCCTCCATTACCTTCTAGAGTGGGGCACCCCTCTCTCCCTTACCTTCTAGAGTGGTACGGACCAGTATCACATACCGTCACATCGACCTGAGAAGTGTCACCACATGGCACATCACTTAGTAAACTCAGTCAAAGACAATAGGTTAGCGTTTACTAAAAGAGGGAAACATTTCACATCGTCATGGAGACGCGATCTCTACCTACAAATTGTTCTTGTTAACTGTGATCATTGAAATGTATGTATGTTTACTCAATCTCCATCACCTCTTTTTCCTACATCCATTACTGCTGTGCAGAGCATGTATCACACAACGGCGTTATCATAGCAAGACAATGTCACAGAATGTTCATGACTCCTGAATGAATGAAACGGCAATCCGTCTCGTTATGGTCTAACCTTCGTGGCGGTTTGAGACGTTGTGAGATGGACGAGGTACTGGGATGGTATTACCCTCTCCACATCCACCCCAACCAAACCCCTACCCCCTCCCACCCCCCTTCCAAGCACAAACCCTCTAGCATCACTTCACCCTTCCCAGACCGGATGCTCTGTGCAAAGCCTTTAGTATTATTTCTGATCATATGTGTAACCTTGTATCGCAACGTGACCAACATGGTATCATCATTCTTTGCTCAAATAGCATTTTTTTAAGATTATCCAGTCATAAGCCGGTCTTCAATCTTAATATTATAACAAATCATAATTTGTTGTAAAAACAACTGCATGGGATATACATAGCAGTCAGTCAGTCAGTCAGTGGTTTCTCTCTGTATACATATATCTCTCTATATATCTCTCTCTATATCTCTCTCTCTATATCTCTCTCTATATATCTCTCTCTATATCTCTCTCTCTATATATCTCTCTCTATATCTCGCTCTCTATATCTCTCTCTATATATATCTCTCTATATCTCTCTCTCTCTCTATCTCTCTCTCTATATCTATCTCTATATCTGTCTCTCTATATCTATCTTTTTATATCTATCTCTCTCTATATCACTCTCTCTATATATCTCTCTCTCTATATCTCTCTATATCTCTCTCTCTTCTCTCTCTCTCTCTCTCTCTCTCTCTCTCTCTCTCTCTCTCTCTCTCTCTCTCTCTCTCTCTCTCTCTCTCTCTCTCTCTCTCTCTCTCTCTCTCTCTCTCTCTCTCTCTCTCTCTCTCTCTCTCTCTCTCTCTCTCTCTCTCTCTCTCTCTCTCTCTCTCTCTCTCTCTCTCTCTCTCTCTCTCTCTCTCTCTCTCTCCCCTCTCTCTCTCTCTCTCCAGATCATTTAATAGTTGGGGGGAAAGTAACATCAATTCCTTTCTCCTGCCGCTGCTGTTCACGTATTTTTTTTCATTTCACTTAGACTGACAGCGCACCAGAGGATGGACGATTAATGTCAATTTTCGAGCCCCCATCACTCTCACCCTTATAACCTTGTAAGGTAACACGACCAACATGATGACATCATTCTTTGCCAAAATATCATTAATGTAACGTGATCAATATAGTAACTTCGTTCTTTGCCCAAATAACATTTTAAGAATAACGAGCAACTTTCTGTCCGATGTCTGAATAATGAAATGTAAACCATGTTTAGCCATTACATCCAAACACAATAAAATATTACCACAAGCTTGTTTAGTTCTTGTATCACATAACGTAACGTAACGTTTATTCAACAACTGGTAGACATAACATAATGTAGCTTCATATTCACTGTGGTAAAACAAACAAACATACACATCACGGTCAGTCCTTGCTATACCTCAAACGCGTCGTTCATTCTCACTCCCTTAGGTGAGCAATGTTCCACACATACAAGTTCCAAGCAAAGTAAACATATATAAGACAATGTGGAAAAACATAATCTTGATACTATTATTAAATTGACTTGTTCATTATCCCCGAGTTCAAGGCTGTCTCTTAAGACCTGCATCATCCAAATGTAAACACCAATCGATGAGAATAAGACCGGATGAGTCGATAGTGAAATAGCTCTGGGCTATGTCTATTTTCAGTTCTTGTAACACAGTCAATGTAGCGTAATGGGAAAACAGACTTTCTACTGCCTACATAAATAGCATTTGAAAATGTATGAAAATCTAGACAATCTCCTATAGCCCTTACATTCTAAACACAAATAAAATATTAGCACACGCTTGCATCGCATTATATCATCATTAAGTAACGTGGAGATCAACTTTCTGGCTGTTGTCTGAATATCATTATTGAAATGTGAACCCCATTTAGACAAAACACAATATCTCCATTACATCTCATAGCATATAAATATTACGGTCTGCAAGTTTTAGCCCTCTGTAACACAATGTAACGTAACGTAACGTAACGCAAATCAACTTTTTGCAGTCCAAAATGTCATTTTGAAACGAAAAGTGAGGCTTAGTCCATCTCCATTACATCTCTTACCATATAAATATTGGTGTCTACCAGTTTTAGACCCTGTAACACATTGTAACATAACGTGGAAATCATCAAATTTCTACAGACCAAATAACATTTTTAAATGAAAGTATGACTTAGTCCATCACCATTACATCTCTTACCATATAAATATTGGTGTCTACCAGTTTTAGGCTCTGTAACATATTGTAACGTAACGCATATCAACTTTCTGCAGTCCAAATAACATTATGAAAATATGATTTAGTCCATCTCCATTACATCTCTTACCATATAAATATTGGTGTCTGCAAGTTTTAGCCTTCTGTAACACAATGTAACGTAACGCAAATCAACTTTTTGCAGTCCAAAATGTCATTTTTAAATGAAAGTATGACTTAGTCCATCTCCATTACATCTCCTACCATATGAATGTTAGCGTCTACCAGTTTTAGCCCTCTGTAACACAATGTAACGTAACGTGGAAAATCAACTTTGTCGGATGACCAAATAACATTATTGAAAATGACATCCATGTTTAGCCATTACATCCAAACACAAAGAAAAATATTACCGCTTTCCTTGAGAAACTTATATGTGGAGATCATATCTCCAGAGTCCACACAATAAGCCACACATCACACATCTTCTGTTTTCAAATCACAGCTCGCATCTAATTTAATGTGTTTTTTTTTTTTTTTTTTTGCAGAAACTAGGTTTTGAGAATATGCTCAATGTCAGCAATTACTATTCGTATCATCAAACTCCTTTCAGTCATCAAACAAGCAGAGGTGCCGCATAAACCACTAAAGATTTGATGTATGCAAGGTACATCATTTTTGACAATTCTGTCGCCGACACACCTTAGCGAGATGACTGCGCAACAGTACCCTAGCACTCTTAATAATTTTATTCAAGCACTGTTAACATAGCATAATGTAAGATTTTTTTCACATTTCATATCGCGTGTGTAGATTAGAGAGAGAAGGCAAACATAGCTTGCAGCTAGTCAAAACTTAACATAACAGATATGATTTCACAGAGTTTTTAACCTCTAGTTTTAAAGTTTAGAAACTTTAAACTAAAAAATGAGGTCGCATGGAGGGATATCTATGTTCAGTAAGCAGTTACTGAGATCATTACTTCTTATTTGTAGTTGTAAACTGAATGGTTGAGCCATGGTTTGTGATAGTAATATTTTATTTTTTACGATGGATCCAATACCTGGTTTGTGATAGTAATATTTTATTTTTTACGATGGAGAAACTTTAAACTAAAAAATGAGGTCGCATGGAGGGATAACAATGTTCAGTAAACAGTTACTGAGTTGTAAACTGAATGGTAGTCACCCAATACCTGGGTAATGATAATAGCATTTCACGATGGAAAAACCTTTTCCTAAACTAAAAATGAGTTCACATGAAGTGATTTTCACTTACTGAGTTGTTAACTGAATGCCTGAGCTATCCAATACATAGTTGGTGATAGTAGTATTAATTCAAGATGGAAAACTTAAAACTAAACTAAAATGAGCGCACATGAAGTGATTCTCACGTTCATTAAACACTTACTAAGTTGTTAACTGAATGTCTGAGACATCCAATACGTGGTTGATTATAGCAGTATTAATGACATTGATAATACGAGGTCTTGAACTAGATACTGGCAGGGGGACAACAAAGCTGTGATATTGAAAAGAAACTGAACTGAATTTGAAAATTGATTAATATATGTAATGTGAAGCCAATCTACTGGAAAACAGTAAGCAAACTTTATTTGAAAAAAAATATGAGAAGATTGAAAAGCTGGGGACAAGAAAAAAATGATAAAAAATAAGAAGTAATGATCTTCATAAACATAACATAACATATCCCCGACCATAATTAATACAGTGTGAACTCTCTTAAACTATGCTCACCGTGAAATCTCGTCACTAGGCATAACTTGTCACTCTGCGAAACAAATTATCGACTATAGTGCGTCAGTGAGAATAAAAATGACCACTTATGTTTTGGAGTGTTATTTTAGTCAAGAAATACTGAAAAAGGATGATTATTGACTAAAGGGAATTTCGCAGACTGCTTGCATTTGATGTGTTGAACTGCTTAAAGGAAGCATATTTGCTAGAAAAAATTCCTGTGAAATAATGCTTGTTATATGTTTTGACTATGTAGCTAATAGCATATTGCCTGGCTAATAATGAAATGAAATGTCACATTTTGTCT
This sequence comes from Procambarus clarkii, assembly GCF_020424385.1. Lineage (NCBI taxonomy): Eukaryota > Metazoa > Arthropoda > Malacostraca > Decapoda > Cambaridae > Procambarus > Procambarus clarkii. Next base: position 24,573 of record NW_025570191.1, read on the forward strand.
GACTCACTTAGCACAAGTGAAGAGAAAACATTGAAAAACTGGCAGAGGTTAAAAACTCTGTGAAATCATATCTGTTATGTTAAGTTTTGACTAGCTGCAAGCTATGTTTGCCTTCTCTCTCTAATCTACACACGCGATATGAAATGTGAAAAAATCTTACATTATGCTATGTTAACAGTGCTTGAATAAAATTATTAAGAGTGCTAGGGTACTGTTGCGCAGTCATCTCGCTAAGGTGTGTCGGCGACAGAATTGTCAAAAATGATGTACCTTGCATACATCAAATCTTTAGTGGTTTATGCGGCACCTCTGCTTGTTTGATGACTGAAAGGAGTTTGATGATACGAATAGTAATTGCTGACATTGAGCATATTCTCAAAACCTAGTTTCTGCAAAAAAAAAAAAAAAAAAACATTAAATTAGATGCGAGCTGTGATTTGAAAACAGAAGATGTGTGATGTGTGGCTTATTGTGTGGACTCTGGAGATATGATCTCCACATATAAGTTTCTCAAGGAAAGCGGTAATATTTTTCTTTGTGTTTGGATGTAATGGCTAAACATGGATGTCATTTTTAATAATGTTATTTGGTCATCCGACAAAGTTGATTTTCCACGTTACGTTACAATGTGTTACAGAGGCTAAAACTGGTTGATGCTAATATTTATATGGTAAGAGATGTAATAGAGATATGCTAAGTCATACTTTCATTTAAAAATGACATTTTGGACTGCAAAAAGTTGATTTGCGTTACGTTACGTTACGTTACATTGTGTTACAGAGGGCTAAAACTTGCAGACACCAATATTTATATGGCAAGAGATGTAATGGAGATGGACTAAGTCATATTTTCATAATGTTATTTGGACTGCAGAAAGTTGATATGCGTTACGTTACAATATGTTACAGAGTCTAAAACTGGTAGACACCAATATTTATATGGTAAGAGATGTAATGGAGATGAACTAAGTCATACTTTCATTTAAAAATGCCATTTTGGACTGCAAAAAGTTGATTTGCGTTACGTTACGTTACATTACATTGTGTTACAGAGGGCTAAAACTGGTAGACGCCAATATTTATATGGTAAAAGATGTAATGGAGATGGACTAAGTCATACTTTCATTTAAAAATGTTATTTGGTCTGTAGAAATTTGATGATTTCCACGTTACGTTACAATGTGTTACAGAGGGCTAAAACTGGTAGACCGTAATATTCATATGGTAGGAGATGTAATGGAGATGGACTAAGTCATACTTTCATTTAAAAATGACATTTTGGACTGCAAAAAGTTGATTTGCGTTACGTTACGTTACGTTACATTGTGTTACAGAGGGCTAAAACTGGTAGACGCGATATTTATATGGTAAGAGATGTAATGGAGATGGACTAAGTCATTCTTTCAATTAAAAATGTTATTTGGTCTGTAGAAATTTGATGATTTCCTCGTTACGTTACAATGTGTTACAGGGTCTAAAACTGGTAGACACCAATATTTATATGGTAAGAGATGTAATGGAGATGGACTAAGCCTCACTTTTCGTTTCAAAATGACATTTTGGACTGCAAAAAGTTGATTTGCGTTACGTTACGTTACGTTACATTGTGTTACAGAGGGCTAAAACTTGCAGACCGTAATATTTATATGCTATGAGATGTAATGGAGATATTGTGTTTTGGCTAAATGGGGTTCACATTTCAATAATGATATTTGGACAACAGCCAGAAAGTTGATCTCCACGTTACTTAATGATGATATAATGCGATGCAAGCGTGTGCTAATATTTTATTTGTGTTTAGAATGTAAGGGCTATAGGAGATTGTCTAGACTTGCATACATTTTCAAATGCTATTTATGTAGGCAGTAGAAAGTCTGTTTTCCCATTACGCTACATTGACTGTGTTACAAGAACTGAAAATAGACATAGCCCAGAGCTATTTCACTATCGACTCATCCGGTCTTATTCTCATCGATTGGTGTTTACATTTGGATGATGTAGGTCTTAAGAGACAGCCTTGAACTCGGGGATAATGAACAAGTCAATTTAATAATAGTATCAAGACTATGTTTTTCCACATTGTCTTATATATGTTTACTTTGCTTGGATTTTGTATGTGTGGAACATTGCACACCTAAGGGAGTGAGAATGAACGACGCGTTTGAGGTATAGCAAGGACTGACCGTGATGTGTATGTTTGTTTGTTTTACCACAGTGAATATGAAGCTACATTATGTTATGTCTACCAGTTGTTGAATAAACGTTACGTTACGTTATGTGATACAAGAACTAAACAAGCTTGTGGTAATATTTTATTGTGTTTGGATGTAATGGCTAAACATGGTTTACATTTCATTATTCAGACATCGGACAGAAAGTTGCTCGTTACTCTTAAAATCTTATTTGGGCAAAGAACGAAGTTACTATATTGATCACGTTACATTAATGATATTTGGGCAAAGAACGATGTCATCATGTTGGTCGTGTTACCTTACAAGGTTATAAGGGTGAGAGTGACGGGGGCTCGAAAATTGACATTAGTCGTCCATCCTCTGGTGCGCTGTCAGTCTAAGTGAAATGAAAAAAAGATACGTGAACAGCAGCGGCAGGAGAAAGGAATTGATGTTACTTTCCCCAACTATTAAATGATCTGCAGAGAGAGAGAGAGAGGGAGAGAGAGAGAGAGAGAGAGAGAGAGAGAGAGAGAGAGAGAGAGAGAGAGAGAGAGAGAGAGAGAGAGAGAGAGATAGAGAGAGATATAGAGAGAGAGATATAGAGAGAGATAGATATAGAGAGATAGATATAGAGAGACAGATATAGAGAGAGAGATAGAGAGAGAGATATATAGAGATATATATAGAGAGAGAGATATAGGGAGATATATATATAGAGATATGCAAACAAGCCTGAATGGTCCCCAGGACATATGCAACTGAAAACTCACACCCCAGAAGTGACTCGAACCCATACTCCCAGAAGCAACGCAACTGGTATGTACAAGACGCCTTAATCCACTTGACCATCACGACCGGACAAAATGAGGTGATAGCCGAGGCTATATGAACCACCCCACCGCCGGCACTCGGATAGTTATCTTGGGCATAGCATTTTACCAAATCACCTCATTCTTTGGGGCACACGAGAGGAACACAAATGCGAACAAGCCTGAATGGTCCCCAGGACATATGCAACTGAAAACTCACACCCCAGAAGTGACTCGAACCCATACTCCCAGAAGCAACGCAACTGGTATGTACAAGACGCCTTAATCCACTTGACCATCACGACCGGACAAAATGAGGTGATAGCCGAGGCTATATGAAACACCCCACCGCCGGCACTCGGATAGTTATCTTGGGCATAGCATTTTACCAAATCACCTCATTCTTTGGGGCACACGTGAGGAACACAAATGCGAACAAGCCTGAATGGTCCCCAGGACATATGCAACTGAAAACTCACACCCCAGAAGTGACTCGAACCCATACTCCCAGAAGCAACGCAACTGGTATGTACAAGACGCCTTAATCCACTTGACCATCACGACCGGACAAAATGAGGTGATAGCCGAGGCTATATGAACCACCCCACCGCCGGCACTCGGATAGTTATCTTGGGCATAGCATTTTACCAAATCACCTCATTCTTTGGGGCACACGTGAGGAACACAAATGCGGACAAACCTGAATGGTCCCCAGGACATATGCAACTGAAAACTCACACCCCAGAAGTGACTTGAACCCATACTCCCAGAAGCAACGCAACTGGTATGTACAAGACGCCTTAATCCACTTGACCATCACGACCGGACAAAATGAGGTGATAGCCGAGGCTATATGAACCACCCCACCGCCGGCACTCGGATAGTTATCTTGGGCATAGCATTTTACCAAATCACCTCATTCTTTGGGGCACACGTGAGGAACACAAATGCGAACAAGCCTGAATGGTCCCCAGGACATATGCAACTGAAAACTCACACCCCAGAAGTGACTCGAACCCATACTCCCAGAAGCAACGCAACTGGTATGTACAAGACGCCTTAATCCACTTGACCATCACGACCGGACAAAATGAGGTGATAGCCGAGGCTATATGAACCACCCCACCGCCGGCACTCGGATAGTTATCTTGGGCATAGCATTTTACCAAATCACCTCATTCTTTGGGGCACACGTGAGGAACACAAATGCGAACAAACCTGAATGGTCCCCAGGACATATGCAACTGAAAACTCACACCCCAGAAGTGACTTGAACCCATACTCCCAGAAGCAACGCAACTGGTATGTACAAGACGCCTTAATCCACTTGACCATCACGACCGGACAAAATGAGGTGATAGCCGAGGCTATATGAACCACCCCACCGCCGGCACTCGGATAGTTATCTTGGGCATAGCATTTTACCAAATCACCTATCCCAAAATGAGGCTATCACCTTATTTTGTCCGGTCGTGATGGTCAAGTGGATTAAGGCGTCTTGTACATACCAGTTGCGTTGCTTCTCGGAGTATGGGTTCGAGTCACTTCTGGGGTGTGAGTTTTCAGTTGCATATGTCCTGGGGACCATTCAGGCTTGTTCGCATTTGTGTTCCTCACGTGTGCCCCAAAGAATGAGGTGATTTGGTAAAATGCTATGCCCAAGATAACTATCCGAGTGCCGGCGGTGGGGTGGTTCATATAGCCTCGGCTATCACCTCATTTTGTCCGGTCGTGATGGTCAAGTGGATTAAGGCGTCTTGTACATACCAGTTGCGTTGCTTCTGGGAGTATGGGTTCGAGTCACTTCTGGGGTGTGAGTTTTCAGTATATATATATATATATATATATATATATATAGAGAGAGAGAGAGAGAGAGAGAGAGAGAGAGAGAGAGAGAGAGAGAGAGAGAGAGAGAGAGAGAGAGAGAGAGAGAGAGAGAGAGAGAGGAGAGAGAGAGAGAGAGAGAGAGAGAGAGAGAGAGAGAGAGAGAGAGAGAGAGAGAGAGAGAGAGAGAGAGAGAGAGAGAGAGAGAGAGAGAGAGAGAGAGAGAGAGAGAGAGAGAGAGAGAGAGAGAGAGAGAGAGAGAGAGAGAGAGAGAGAGAGAGAGAGAGAGAGAGAGAGAGAGAGAGAGAGAGAGAGAGAGAGAGAGAGAGAGAGAGAGAGAGAGAGAGAGAGAGAGAGAGAGAGAGAGAGAGAGAGAGAGAGAGAGAGAGAGAGAGAGAGAGATAGAGAGAGATAGATATAGAGAGATAGATATAGAGAGATAGATATAGAGAGACAGATATAGAGATAGATATAGAGAGAGAGATAGAGAGAGAGATATATATATAGAGAGAGAGATATAGAGAGAGAGATATATATATAGAGAGAGAGATATAGAGAGAGATATATAGAGAGAGATGTATAGAGAGAGAGATATATAGAGAGAGAGATATAGAGAGAGAGATATATAGAGAGAGAGATATAGAGAGAGATATATAGAGAGAGAGATATAGAGAGAGAGATATAGAGAGAGATATATAGAGAGATATATATATACAGAGAATAACCACTGACTGACTGACTGACTGCTATGTATATCCCATGCAGTTGTGTTTACAACAAATTATGATTTGTTATAATAATAAGATTGAAGACCGGCTTATGACTGGATAATCTTAAAAAAATGCTATTTGAGCAAAGAATGATGATACCATGTTGGTCACGTTGCGATACAAGGTTACACATATGATCAGAAATAATACTAAAGGCTTTGCACAGAGCATCCGGTCTGGGAAGGGTGTAGTGATGCTTGATGGTTTGGGCTTGGAAGGGGTGGGAGGGGGGTAGGGGTTTGGTGGGGGTGGATGGGGAGAGGGTAAGGCCATCCCACTACCTTGTCCATCTCACAACGCCTCAAACCGCCACGAAGGTTAGACCTTAACGAGACGGAATGCTGTTTCATTCATTCAAGAGTCATGAACATTCTGTGACATTGTCTTGCAATGATAACGCCGTTGTGTGATACATGCTCTGCACAGCAGTAATGGGTGTAGGAAGAAGAGGTGATGGAGATTGAGTAAACATACATACATTTCAATGACCACAGTTAACAAGAACAATTTGTAGGTAGAGATTGCGTCTCCGTGATGATGTGAAATGTTTCCCTCTTTTAGTAAACGCTAACCTACTGACTTTGACTGAGTTTACTAAGTGATGTGCCATGTGGTGACACTTCTCAGGTCGATGTGACGGTATGTGATCCTGGTCCGTACCACTCTAGAAGGTAAGTGGGAGAGGGGTGCCCCACTCTAGAAGGTAATGGAGGGGATGGAGAGGGGGCCCCTGATGGTATGGGAGAGGAGGGGGATGTGGGGTGGGAGTGATTGACGATGACAGGTGAGGGCCTGCTGGCGGAAGTAAGGGCGAGGCCTGTTGGGGTGCACATCTCCAGACCACTCTGAAGACATCGAAAAACCATTAAGGTAAAGGACCACATCCCTCCTGCTGCAGCTCTCATCTCCTCCTGGACTCTGCTCTCTCGAAGAAAAACCACAAACCACAAATGGCTCTAAACACTCGCACGCCGAGGGGAAGCTCCCCTCACCCTTCCCTCACCCCTCCCCACCCCAAACAATATATCCGCCTATGTTGGGACCCCTCACACCTACACACAGCCTCTACATAGCCTACTTACTATCATCAAAACTATTATCTACACACAGGAATTAGTCTACGGCAAACACGCATACATATTTAACTACTCTTTCCACATATTCCACTCATATCCTTGTATTTCTTACTCTACCACATACCCCACATACTCTCCTACACCCCCAACAACATGACCTCCCATCTTTCCTGACCGCATATCCAAACACCGGACGCTCACACGCGTCCGACATGCCACAACTTCCGGGAAAATCCCCCAAAACCCATTGCGCTCCACCTGCCCAGATGCCGCGCGTCGGTCTAGTCGCGGGGGTCCCACCTGCCCAGATGGCGCGCGTCACTCTAGTCGTTGGGGTCCCCCCGCGCATGATGGCGCGCATCGCTCTAGTCCTCAACTTCACTACTCACATGTACGCTCTGAGGCACATGTGCACACATGTACGCTTTGAGGGATGTGTGTACAAATGTACACTCTGAGGCAAATGTGCACACATGTACGCTCTGAAGCACATGTGCACACATGAACGCTCTGAGACATGTGTGCACACATGTAAGCTCTGAAGCACTTGTGTACACACATGGACACTCCGAGGCACATGTAGACACACAAGGACTCTCAGAGGCACATGTAAGCTCTGAGGCACATGTGCACACATGGACGCTCCGAGGCACATGTGCACTCATGGACCCTCCGAGGAACATGTGCACACTTGGACGCTCCGAGGCTCATATGCCCACTTGAATGCTCTGAGGCACTAGCCTGGCGTTCCGCGAGCGCTATGTCATGGGTTCGCATCCTGGCCGGGGAGGATTTAATGGGCGCAATTCCTTAACTGTAGCCTCTGTTTAACGCAACAGTAAAATGTGTACTTGGATGAAAAAACGATTCTTCGCGGCAGGGGATCGTATTCCAGGGACCGTAGGATTAAGGACCTGCCCGAAACGCTACGCGTACTAGTGGCTGTACAAGAATGTAACAACTCTTGTATATATCTCAAAAAAAAAAAAAAAAAAAAAAAAAAAAAAAAATGTGCACACATGGACGCACTGAGGCACATGTGCACATATGGATGCACAGAGGCACATGTGCACATAAGGATGCTCCGAGGCACATGTGCACACACATGGATGCTCCGTGGCACATATGCCCACAAGAACGCTCTAAGCACATGAGCACACATGTATGATGAAGCACATGAGCACACATGTACTCTCTGAGACACATTTGCACATATGTACGTTCTGAGGCACATTTATGCTCTGGGGCACATGTACGCTCTGAGGCACATGTGCACACGTTTACGCTCAGAGGAACATGTGTACAAATGTACGCTCTGAGGCATATGTGCACACATGTACGCCAGAGGCACATGTACAAACATGTACGCTCTGAGATGCATGTGCACATATGTGCGCTTTGAGATAAATGTACGCTCTGAGGCACATGTGCACACGTTTACGCTCTGAGATACATGTGCTCACATGGACACTCTGAGGTACATGTGCACACTTGGCCGCTCCGAGGCACATGTGCACACATGGACGCTCCGAGGTCCATGTGCACACATGGACGCTCCGAGGCACATGTGCACACTTGAACGTTCTGAGGTACATGTGCACACATGGACGCTCCGAGGCACATGTGTACACACGGACGCTCTGAGGCACATGTGCACACTTGAACGTTATGAGGTACATGTGCACTCATGGACACTCCGAGGCACATACACACAGAGCAGCTTCTCTTGCTAGCAGGAATGGATCTGGACTACTAATTATGGGAGACTTCAACCATGGGAAGATGGCGAGCTAAGCTGCTGGACGTGGCAACAAGAAAGTTTCTAAGCCAGCACATCAAGGAACCAACAAGAATGAGAGGAGAAGATGAACCAGCAATGCTTGATTTGATATTTACCCTAAATGAGTGGGAGATAAGGGAAGTTAAGATGGAAGCGCCCTTGGGAATGAGTGACCACAGTGTATTGAACTTTGAGTACCTGGTAGAGCTAGGAATTATCTCCCCCAAAAAAGTACTAGGAATCAAAAGGCTGGCATTCCGAAAGGGAAATTATGAGCAGATGAGAAGTTTCCTAAGGGAAATACCTAGAGACACAGACCTCAGAGATAAGTCTGTTCAGGGTATGATGGACTATGTTACCCAAAAGTGTCAGGAGGCAGTAAACAGATTCATCCCGGCCCAAAGGGAAAAATCCGAGAAGCAACAGAAGAATCCATGGTATAATAGGGCATGTATGGAAGCGAAGAAACTGAACAAAAGGGCGTGGAGGAACTTCCGGAATAACAGAACACCAGAAAGCAGAGAGAGATACCAGAGAACCTGGAATGAGCACATCAGGGTGAGAAGAGAAGCAGAGAAAAGCTTTGAAAATGATATAGCACACAAAGCCAAGACCGAACCAAAGCTACTCCACAGTCACATCAGAAGGAAAACAACAGTGAAGAACAGGTATTGAAACTTAGAACAAGCGAGGACAGGTATACAGAAAATGACAAAGAGGTGTGTGAAGAATTCAACAAGAGGTTCCAGGAGGTCTTCACAATAGAACAAGGTGAGGTCAATGTGCTAGGAGAAAGGGAGGTAAACCAGGCAGCCTTGGAAGAGTTCGAAATTACGAGAGAGGAGGTCAAGAGACACCTGCTGGATCTGGATGTTAGAAAGGCTGTTGGTCCAGACAGGATCTCACCATGGGTACTGAAAGAGTGTGCAGAGGCACTTTGCTTGCCACTCTCCATAGTGCATAGTAAGTCACTGGAGACGGGAGACCTACCAGAAATATGGAAGACGGCGAATGTGGTCCCAATATACAAAAAGGGCGACAGGTAAGAGGCACTGAACTACAGGCCAGTGTCCTTGACTTGTATACCATGCAAGATGATGGAGAAGATCGTGAGAAAAAACCTGGTAACACTTCTGAAGTAAGGGACTTCGTGACAAATCGCCAACATGGGTTCAGGGAGGGTAAATCTTGCCTGACTGGATTAATAGAATTCTACGACCAGGTGACAAAGATTAAGCAAGCAAGAGAGGGCTGGGCGGACTGCATTTTCTTGGATTGTCGGAAAGCCTTTGACACAGTACCGCATAAGAGGCTGGTACATAAGCTGGAGAGACAGGCAGGTGTAGCTGGTAAGGTGCTCCAGTGGATAAGGGAGTACCTAAGCAATAGGAAGCAGAGAGTTACGGTGAGGGGTGAGACCTCCGATTGGCGTGAAGTCACCAGTGGAGTCCCATAGGGCTCTGTACTCGGTCCTATCTTGTTTCTGATTTTTGTAAATGATCTCCCGAGGGGTATCGATTCATTTCTCTCAATGTTTGCGGACGATGCCAAACTTATGAGAAGGATTAAAACAGAAGAGGACTGTTTGAGGCTTCAAGAAGATGGAGACAAGCTGAAGGAATGGTCGAACAAATGGTTGTTAGAGTTTAACCCAACCAAATGTAATGTAATGAAGATAGGTGTAGGGAGCAGGAGGCCATATACAAGGTATCATCTGGGAGAGGAAATTCTTCAGGAGTCAGAGAAGGAAAAAGACTTGGGGATTGTGTGAGCATGGGACTCATGCAGAGCGTACATGTGTGCTTATGTGCCTCAGAGCGTTCATGTGTGAACATGTGTCTCAGAGCGTTCATGTGTGAACATGTGTCTCAGAGCGTACATGTGTGCACAGGTGCCTCAGAGCGTTCATATGTGCACATGTGCCTCAGTGCTTCAATGTGTGCACATTTGCCTCAGAGAATCCATGTGTGCACATGTGCCTCGAAGCGTCCATGTGTGCACATATGCCTCGGTGCGTCCAAGTGTGCACATGTGCTTCATTGCGTTCATGTGGGCATATGTGCCTCGGAGCGTACATGTGTGCACATGTGCCTCAGAGCGTTCATGTGGGCATATGTGCCTCGGAGCGTCCATGTGTGCATATGTTCCTCGGAGGGTCCGTGTGTGCACATGTGCCTCGGAGCGTCCATGTGTGCACATGTGCCTCTGAGAGTCCTTGTGTGTGGACATGTGCCTCGGAGCGTCCATGTGTGTGTACTCACCTAGTTGTGTTTGCAGGGGTTGAGCTCGGGCTCTTTGGTCCCGCCTCTCAACCGTCAATCAACAGGTGTACAGATTCCAGAGCCTATTGGGCTCTCTCATATCTACACTTGAAACTGTGTATGGAGTCAGCCTCCACCACATCACTGCCTAATGCATTTCATTTGTCAACCACGCTGACACTAAAAAAGTTCTTTCCAATATCTCTGTGGCTCATTTGGGCACTCAGTTTCCACCTGTGTCCCCTTGTGCGTGTGCCTCTTGTGTTAAATAGCCTGTCTTCATCTACCCTATCGATTCCCTTGAGAATCTTGAAGGTGGTGATCATGTCCCCCTAACTCTTCTGTCTTCCAGCGAAGTGACGTTTAATTCCCGCATTCTCTCCTCGTAGCTCATACCTCCCAGCTCAGGTACTCGTCTGGTGGCAAACCTTTGATCCTTTTCAAGTTTAGTCGTATCCTTGACTAAATATGGACTCCATGCTGGAGCCGCATTCTCCAGGATTGGCCTGACATATGTGGTATACAAAGTTCTGAATGATTCTTTACACAAGTTTCTGAATGCCGTTCGTATGTTTGCCAGCCTGGCATATGCCGCTGATGTTATCCTCTTGATATGAGCTTCAAGGGACAGGTCTGGCGTGATATCAACCCCCAGGTCTTTCTCTCTCTCTGACGCTTGAAGTATTTCATCTCCCATATGATACCTTGTATCTCGTCTCCTGCTCCCTACACCTATCTTCACTACATAACATTTCCTTGGGTTAAACTCTAACAACCATTTGCTCGACCATTCCTGCCGCTTGTCCAGGTCTTCTTGAAGCATCTAGCTGTCCTTCCCTATCTTAATCCTTCTCATAATTTTGGCGTCTTCAGCAAACCTTGAGAGGAATGAATCTATACCCTCTGGGAGATCATTTACGTATATCAGAAACAAGATAGGTCCAAGTACAGAACCCTGTGGGACGCCACTGGTGACTATACGCCAATCTGAGGTCTCACCCCCTCACTGTAACTCTCTGCTTCCTATTGCTTAGGAAGCCCTTATCCACTGGAGCGCCCTACCAGTTACTCCTGCCTGTTTCTCTAGCTTATGCATCAGTCTTTTATGGGGTACTGCGTCAAAGGCTCTCCGACAGTCCAAAAAAATGCAGTCCGCCCATTCTTCTCTTTCTTACTTAATCTTTATCACCTGATCGTAGAATTTTATTAAGCCTGTAAGGCAAGGTTTACCCTCCCTAAACCCATGTTGATGGGTTGTCACAAAGTCCCTTCTCTCTAGATGTGTTACTAGGTTTTTTCTCACGATCTTCTCCCTCACCTTGCATGGTATACAAGTTAAGGACACTGGCCTGTAGTTCAGTGCCTCCTGTCTGTCACCCTTTTTGTATATTGGGACTACATTAGCCGTCTACCATAATTCTGGTAGGTCTCCCGTTTCCAGTGACCTACTATACACTATGGAGAGTGGAAAACAAAGTGCTCCTGCACACTCTTTCAATACCCATGGTGAGATTCCGTCCAGCCCAACAGCCTTTCTCGCGTCCAGCTCCAATAGGTGCTTCTTGACCTCATCTCTTGTAATTTCTAACCCTTGCACCTGGTTTGCTGCCACCTCTCCTAGCGCCGTGACCTCTCCTTGTTCTATTTTAAAGACCTCTTGGAAACTTTTGTTAAATTCTTCACACACCTCTTTGTCAATCTCTGTGTACCTGTCCTCACCCGTTCTAAGTTTCATCACCTGTTCCTTCACTGTTGTCTTCCTCCTGATGTGACTGTGTAGTAGCTTTGGTTCGGTCTTGGCTTTATTAGCTGTATCATTTTTAAACCTTTTCTCAGCTGCTCTTCTCACACTAACACTCTCGTTCCAGGTTCTCTGGTATCTCTCTCTACTTTCTGGTGTTCTGTTATTATGGAAGTTCCTCCACGCCCTTTTAATCAGCTCCTTTGCTTTCATACATTCCCTATTAAACCACGGATTCTTCCTTTGCTTCTCGTTTTTTTCCTGTCGGGCCGGGATAAACCTGATTACAGCCTCTTGAAACTTATTAGTGACATAGTCCATCATGTCCTGTACGGACTTGGTTCTGAGTTCTGTGATCAGTGTTATATCCCTTAGGAATTTATTCATCTCCTCAAAGTTTCCCTTTCGGTACGCCAGCTCTTTGTTTCCCAATTCATGTGTGAACACATGTACGCTCTGAGTCACATGTGCACACATGTACGCGCTAAGGCACATGTGCACACATGTATGCTCTGAGGCACATGTGCACACATGTACGCAGAGGCACATGTGCACATATGTACGCTCTGAGGCACATGTGCACACCTGTACGCTCTGAGGCATATGTGCACTCATATACGCTCTGAGATGTGTGTGTGTACACATCTACACGCGCTAAGGCACTTGTGCACAGAAGTATCATCTGAGACACATGTGCACACATGTCCGCTCTGAGGCACATTAGCACACATATACGCTCTGAGGCACCTGTACACACAAGTACACTCTGAGGCACATGTGCACATTTGTACGCTCAGAGGCACATGAGCACACATGTACACTGAGACACATGTGCACACATGTCCGCTCTGAGGCATTTGTACACATAAGTACGCTCTGAGGCACATGTGCACATTTGTTCGCTCTGAACCACATGAGCACACATGTTAACTGAGACACATGTGCACATATATACGCTCTGAGGCACATGTGCACTCATGTACGCTCTGAGAGATGTGTGTACACATGTATGCTCTGAGGCACATGTGCACACATGCCCACTCTGAGGCACATGTGTATGCTCTGAGGCACCTTTAAACACAGGTACGCTCTGATGTCTGTGTATACACATGTAAGCTTTGAGGCACAAGTGCACACGCACATGTACGCCTTGAGGCATATGTGCACACAAGTATCATCTGAGGCACATGTGCACACATGTACGCTCTAACGCATATGTGCACCCATGTACGGTCTGAGGCATGTGTGCACACATATATGCTGAGTCACATGTTCACACATGTACTCTCTGATTTGTATTTTGCACATGTGCAAACATTTTCACTCTGAGGAATAAGTGCACAGATGTACGTTCAGAGGAACATGTGCACACATGTACGCTCTGAGTCACATGTCCATATATGTAGAATAAATGCAACAAGAACAATAACTATGAGGCGGAGCTCTAGAGCTGAATCTCACTCCCGTAGACAGAACGCGGTAAACATTTGATTTAAAGATGGTGAAAAATGCTGAAGTAACAAGACATGACTTTCTATTCAATACAGTGACTCTGAGTGATGTTCCTCTCAAACATAACGAGTTGTTCTGCAATCTACTTGAAACTGAATTGAAATAATAGAATTTTCGTACTTTTATTCATGTTATTAAACAAAAAATTAAATATTATCTCCCCTTCAACTGAACATATTAATAATAATAATAAAAATTAATAATAATAAAAATTAATAATAATAAATAATAATAATAAAGACATAATAATAATAATAATAAAGACATATTATTAATAATAATAATTAAGCAATAAAAAGGAGCGACACATAAATCTTGGGTTTGACCTGCGGAGTGTGAGGCCGCGGAGGACGCTCCCACACCTGGACTACTGCGGCTCCTGATTATTCTTGCATGGTCACTGATCTTATCTTGTATAAACACTAACATTATGATTACCGGAAGGAAGTCACGTGTGTTCGCTTGTTTTGTGTAAGTGTGTGTGCACGCGTGCACGCCTGTGTATGGCTCTTTAACTACATAAGGTGCATGAAAGTGTATTTGTAGAATTATTGTCTTTAATCCAATGTTAAAAGTACAATTAACACTCCGAGGAACATGTGCACACATGTACGCTCTGAGGCACAACTGCACACATGGACGCTCTGAGGCACATGTGCAGACATGGACGCTCAGAGGCACATGTGCACTATTGTAGGCAATGAGTCATATGTGTGTACATGTGCGCTCTGTGGCACATGTGCTCACATGAACGCTCTAAGGCACATGTACTCTGAGGCACATATACACACATGTACTCTGAAACACTTGAGCAAATATTGACATACATAGGCTACACACATGGACGCTCTGAGGCACATGTGCACACATGGACGTTCTGAGGCACATGTGCACACATGGACGTTCTGAGGCACATGAGCACACATGTACGTTCTGAGGCACATGAGCACACAATGACGTTCTGAGGAGTAGTAGGGATGACAACGCACAGGTAACTTTTTTTTCTGGGGGAAAAAGTTACCTGTGTGAGTCAAGGTTTTCAGGTCCAAAGGGAAAAAGTTACCTGTGTGAGTCAAGGTTTTCAGGTCCAAAAATCACGCGTGTGAGCCAGAGTTTTCAGGTCCAAAGGGAAAAAATTACCTGTGTGAGTCAAGGTTTTCAGGTCCAAAGGGAAAAAGTTACCTGTGTGAGTCAGGGTTTTCCAGGTAAATTTGGGCAGTCACAGATTTGGAAGTAAGGAATTCTTATGAGAAAAATAATTTCTGAGATTTTAGAAGTTTGTTAAGCGTTCCTATGAGGAAAATAAGTAGGAAAATCTTAAAGAATTTTTTTAGAAAATATCGTGTTTGTGTCACAGCATTTCCAGGTGAACTCTACGGACATATATTGCCTGTTTGCAACTTCGGAAAAAATTACCTGTGTGAGTCAAGGTTTTCAGGTCCAAAGGGAAAAAGTTACCTGTGTGAGTCAGGGTTTTCAGGACCAAAAATCACGCGTGTGAGCCAGGGTTTTGAGGTCCAATATCCCGCGTGTGAGCCAGGGTTTTCAGGTAAATTTTGTCAGTCACCGATTTTAGAATTTTGTTAAAAGTTCTTATGATGCAAATAAGTTCATACGAGTTTGTTAAAGTTCTTATGGGAGAAATTCAAATATCGTGTGAGCCAGGGTTTTCAGGTAAATTTTGTCAGTCAGTGATTTTAGAAGTTTGTTAAAGTTCTTATGATGAAAATAATGTCATACGATAATGTCCCTCCCTCCCCCCTTACCTCACAATCTCTCGCGTCACCTGTATTTACCTTACGCCGGCCAGCCAGACGCCGCATGCAGGTCACCTCGGTAATCTTATCTTATCTTCTCCATAATATCTGGACCGTCCCTCTCCTTCATATTGTTCATTCTTAGTTCCTTTTCATTAAACTATTCAGTTTTACATATATAAACAAAGTCAGGGACTAGCTCACGTTCCCACCTTAGTTTTACTAATACATCTTCTTTAGTATCCAATAATTTTCTTCGAGATTTAAAACACAGCTATTTCAAACGTATTAAAATACAATAATTTTGTTATCGAGCTCCAGCTCCTATCCCGCCGTAGTCCCCTGTCGTATAATGAATACTAACAGTCCAATCCCTCTAAAATTTAAAAATAATCATATTCCAAACGTAGTTCAATACAGTAATTTAGTTACCGAGCTCCAGCTCTTGTCCTCCACCTTAGTTCCCTCGCACATCTTCGTCAACCTAATAAAATTCCCTGAAATTTTTACCCTCTGTATTTCAGACACAGTAAATAAGATCAAGTCAGTTACTGAGCTCCAGCTCTCATCCCCCGCCTTACTTCCCTCTCATGTCTTCGGTATTATCCTATCAAATTCCCTGAAATTTCTACCCTCTGTATTTCAGACATAGTTTAGTAAATCCAAACAATTATCAAACTCTAGCTCTTAACCCCCAGCTTAGTTCATTTGTACAAGATCGTTAGTAACAGATCAATTTTCCCCGAAATTTAAAAGCAGACATACTTCAAAGTTAGTAAATAAGATCAAGTCAGTTACTGAGCTCCAGCTCTCATCCCCCGCCTTAGTTCTCTCTCGTATATTTGTAAATAACCCATCAATTCCCCTGAAATTTTTACCCTCTGTATTTCAGACACCGTAAATAAGATCAAAACAGTTATCGAGCTCCAGCTCTCGTCCCCCCCCTTAGTTCTCTCTCGTATATTTGTAAATAACCCATCAATTTCCCTGAAATTTTTACCCTCTGTATTTCAGACATAGTAAATATGATGTAAACAATTATAAAACTCTAGCTCTTGTCCTCTGTCCAAGTTCACTCCTGTAAATTCATTACTATCAGTCCAAATCCCCCTGAGATTTAAACATCCAACTACATTTTCAGACATAGTAAATAAAAACCAGTTCAGTTATCAAGTTTCAACTCTTGTCCCCCAGCTTAGTTCATTTTATACAAGTTCTTTATTTTCCAACTAAATCACCTGAGATTTAAGATCACCTTATTTCTAACGTAGTAAAATTAATCAGGGCATTAGCCAAGCCCCATTTCCTCTGTCTTAGATCATCGAACATAAATATATCCGATCAAGTCCCTCTCCAGCCTATCTCTTTATCAGAGTAATTTCCTTACCCTTCTCATCCCCAACGTGTCCAAACCTTCAATAATCATCATACTGTATTTGCATATTTTCTCAATGTTCTTAGCTTATTCTTCACATGTTCAGTGTTCATTCTTGTATTCCCTATGTTCCTTATCATGTCTTCATATTCTCTATAAGTTCATATTCCCTGCATGTTCACTCTATTCTTCAACTTTTTTCTTATATGTTATCTGTGTTCACTGTGTTCATTCCCCTACTTAACCTCAATTTTTTGTTCTTTGTTTCTTTAAACCAATTTGTTTCTTCCATTCACTAACTAGTTCTTTGTCAAATAATATTATACTGCAATACAGTTCCCTCAACAATTTTAATCACCCAGTTTTTATTTGCAAAACTATGTCAAAGTAATTCTCGTAGTCAACTTAATAGTTCTACCAACCCTGTTCTTAAACAAATCTACACTTTATTCAGTTCCAAATTTACAAAGACAAACCTTTCTTGTAACTTCTTAACTAAAAATCTTTCGCCAATCAACTAAAACATAGTCACTTTCCTCATTTCTCAACTAAACTTATTATCCATTCAACCAAAAAGTAGTCAAAGGAATCTTTCCAACACCGTTCATAACTAAACTTATTCCCTAGTCATCAGAAAATAACCGTGTTCTTCATGTTTCATTGTCATTTCATAACTAAAATTATCCATCAATCAACAGAAAAAGTCATATTCATCATCATTGTTCCTAACTAAAATTATGTTTTGTCAAGCAAGAAAAAATAGTCAAAGATATCTTTCATCGCTGTTCTTAACTGGCATTATACTTTGGGGAGCACAAAAATAGTCTCCCTCGTCATGTTTTGTCTTTTTCCTTAACTAAAAGTATTCATCAGTCAACTAAAAAATAGTTACTTCATCATGTTTCCTTGTCATTTTGTAACTAAAATTATATGTCGCTAAGTAAGAAAAATAGTCAAATGTAACTTTTTCAGCACTTTCGTAAAAATTATATGTCGTTAAGTAAGAAAAATAGTCAAAGGTGCTCTCTGTAACACCAAAGTTACTCTTCGAGATAACAAAAGACACTCTCAAACACTCAAAAATTTACTTGCATCCTCAAAGTTATTCTCGGAGTCATCAAAAAGTTAATCTCAGTCATCAAAATGCTATTCTCTAAGTAGCCTTTCGTTCATCAGAGAAACTTTCTAAGACATCTTCGTTCATTAAAGTTAATCTCAGAGGCATAAAAGTTATTCTCAGAGT
>NW_025570192.1:0-24742 GCF_020424385.1 Procambarus clarkii
ACTCCTCTGGTCCCGTATCAGCTACTGACTCTCGCTCTGTCGCTACCCACATTCTCACCTCCCGTCTGCCTCATCCCAGGATGAGGGATGGAAACTAAGGACTTTTTAATATTTAAACTAATTGAACAACCACTTGTTCTCAAAACACATAAGACTGCAAATTACATATAATAGTTACTTACAAATATATAAGTACAATGCCACCTGTTTAATTACAGTATATAAACAATTTTATATGAACAATTTTACTAAATAAAAGTGACATCTGGAACTCCCAAACTGAACAGGTCCAGCTTTCCCGTATCAATCAGGTAATAGACGTGTGCAAAGGCAACCGCGCTCTTGTCCACTGACGCTGCCACACCATACGACAATTTACAAAAACACAATGTGTGTACATATACAGCAATGATATAATGGAAACAAAATGCTATTTCAAATTTATATACGTATTCTGCTAGGAGTACGTAACACTTCCACCTCCAAGAAAAAAATGCAATAGATTGAAGATCAATGGCATTTTTCAAAGTAAAATGTATGACGCTTGAGATTTATGGTATTAATTACACCAACATGTATAAGTAATAAGAACACATTTCTGGACAAAAATTAAAATACAGGTACTCCAAATATAGTCTTACAGGAAACTCAGAAATTTCAGTCTTATGACTATGTTCTACATATGAGTCACTGGAGTATGCAAATTTATCTCTCCAGGGTACTATCTCATTTATTTCACTTTGTTTCAGATCATATTTCACACTCCTATCTACAACATTATCATCATTAGCATGAATAGAATTGTCAATAAAGGTAGCTGCTTTCACACAGTTATCATGGCAATTTAGCTTTTCATATGTTTCTACTATTTCTCCAAGATCAGTTTCATTTTTCCATGTGATTCCTTTTCCACATGGTGAATTTTTCCAAGACAGCCTCCATTTTCCATTTCTCCCTTTTTCTGGAGCTGAACTGCTAAATTGAAGCTGACTGGATGTTGAGTAGATTTGGGACTTCTCCTGGGTATGCTCTGACACAGACATCTGCTCTTCATCACTCTTGATCCTCTGTGGAACACATATTCTCGCCCAATGTATACTAAAATTAGAGAAATTAGCATTAAATCTCACAATTATGCATAAGACTTTCCCATCCATAGAACCTTCAGAAACACAAGACACCGACTTAGCAAAACTTTGACCTTCAAACCAAGAAATACAACCCAAGATAAGTGCAAAGACTACCTGATCGAACTGACTCAGATGATCCATAAGGAACACAGAAATCAATTTCCTCATAACTCTGTCATAACGATCAGTGAAAGAAAACAGGCATATGCCTAGGCACCATATCTCAATCATAACTCTCAAGACAAGTTCACACCTCCTGATGGTGAACTTGAACCCAACACACACTTTCATCAGCCGTCTAGTCTTCCAAAGGACTAAATACAACATGCCGAAAACTTGACAACCCTCACCATCACTTCCCAAGTGATTTACGTCTGATGACAACCAATCAACCAAGAGGTTTAAGGGTCTTAACATCTTGAAGATGAACAGCAGATTACCTGGGAAACACCCAAGGACAATCTGTAACCCTTCACAATGATTAACACTAGGTAGGATAACCTTATCCCCCAACTTGAAATACACCTCTGGAGCCTCAAAAATCTGCTCCCCAGTATGATTAAATCCTTCACCCACAATATGACTCTGAAAGTCAACTCCAATATGACTCTGAAAGTCAACACCACACTTGAGTGGAACATACACTTTTATCACTCGTGCATCAAAATTACCTGGATCTGAATATAGAGACACTGCTCTAGCATAACTCACCACTTCCTCAGAACTGGATGCACAACCTACTTGAGTAAACTCTCTCTGCTCAACCACAAGGCTTGACAAAGATGTCCCACAGTCCATTACTTCACAAGAAAATGGCTCCTGCAGAATAAAAGTAGATTTCAACATCCTACACACACTCTGACTCAATGTACCCAATGAGAAATACTTACTCCACATGGAATAAGAATCACAACTCCGCAACTTAGATCCAAATGATACCTTACCACTCTTAATGATTTTACCAAAATTTCCTCCCATGACTTCTGGAGCTGCTTGGAGTACTGTCTGCTCACAATCAATAATATCACTACCAAGCTGGGTCACATCCTCACAGACAACTGAAGAGGGAGGCTCAATGGGTCTCCATCTACTCAACAGAAGCTGATCCTCTGGCTGCTTTCCCACACTCTCCAACACTGGATCTACAGTACAGACTGTCTCCTTGCTTCTCTCTGAAATCTTAGGGTCAGTTCTACTCAAAGCACTTAAATGAAGGGAATCTGAAACGAGCGGGCAAGTAACAGGTAGTTTGACCTCCTCCCCTATTATATCACCTTGA
Organism: Procambarus clarkii; assembly: GCF_020424385.1. Classification (NCBI taxonomy): domain Eukaryota; kingdom Metazoa; phylum Arthropoda; class Malacostraca; order Decapoda; family Cambaridae; genus Procambarus; species Procambarus clarkii. The sequence goes on from NW_025570192.1 coordinate 2,410, forward strand.
CTAGGGTGAGGTGGGGCCTCTACAACGGACTTACTCTCGACAACTGATTCTAAACTTGGAGTGAGCGGGAATACTTCTGCCAACCCGACATCTTGTCCTAAACCATTCACTTGGCTGGAATACAGAGTCGTGGCTTTTAAGTTTCTCTCAACTCCTGGCACAACGTTCGTAGTGAGCGGGCAAGACAATGGTACATGGACATCCTTTCCAATTTATTGGAATAAAGCAGAGTCATAGTATCAGGCTTACTCTCAACAACTAAATCGGCCACACAGGAATCTGGAACAACCACATCCCACTTCTCCACTGAAGGGGTACTGGTTACTGGCACAAATGCTTGAGTAACAACATCAGAACTGACAACTGGATTTATAATAGTACTGACATCAGCACAGGTAGAAGGGACAAAACCATCTTCTACAACAGGTTCATTCATAGAACTAACTTCAGCACAGGCAGAATAAACATGGTCTGCAACTGGCTGTTTACACAAACGGGGATCAATCTCACCCACAACATGATTTATGGCCACATCATTACCCAATATAACATCCACACCTGGGATGGGCAACTGTGTACTAACACCCACAGTGCATAAACGTGGTGTAATGGTGGATCTGAAATTAATGTCTATTAGAGGTACAGTTTTACATCCTGCAACACTCTGAAGAACAACAAACTTTCCAGTATCTCTCTTTTCAACATCAGAAAGAATACTGGATGAAATTATGGTTTGGGAAGCACCTGTATCACGAAGAATAACCACTGGCTTCCACTTCCCATTAATACACAAAACTTCACCTGAAGACATATATGGTGAATACTGTTTCACCCAATTGGGGTTTACAGTTACATGTTTATTAGTAAGTTTATTTTGCACACCTCTGCAATAAATGAGACCAGTTGGTCGTAACTCAGGGTGCAATATAAAACATGAATGAATTCCATGGCCTTTTCTCTTACAATGGGAACAGGACCTTACAGTGGACACACTGGTAGAACCAACTGTAGGTTTAGAAATAACCTTATTATTATTTGACATTCCTGACAATGAAGTAGCAGGATTAGGTTTTGTAAGAGGAGAGCTCATGGGAGTAACTGGAGTACTAGGACGGGATGGATTCTGATAAGGAGTTCGGTGAGCATTATAATTTACTCTACGACTAGACTTAGGTGAAGTGGCCGTAAACTGGGCCTTAGTCAACAACTCATGCTCATCCGCGAGCTTTGACAGCTCATAAATGTCTGTTACATTCTTTTGTTCTGCCATAAAAGTAGACAACTGGTCTGGGAGACATGACAATACTTCTTCCATTATAAGAAGATTCTTTAAAGCATCAAAGTCAGTGACTGAAAGTGACTTTAACCATCTGTTACAAAAATTCGTCTTCTGACGAGTAAAATCTGCTATTGTCTGATCACTTGTCCTCCTTAGATTTCTAAACTTTTGCCTGTGTGCCTCTGGATTTAATTGATAAGCATTTAAGATGCTTTTCTTTACAAATTCATAATCAAAACTATGAGCGTCAGGTAGGGATGTGAAAACCTGACTACGCCCCTTAAATTGAGACTGCATAATGGCTACCCACTGATCCCTTGGCCAGTTCATACTGATGGCAATTTTATAAAATGTGCAAAGAAAACCTCAGGATCCTCCTCATTGAACTTGGGTAACTCTATATACTTATGCGTCCTGATGGGATTATTATCACTATTTATTGAAACATTACTACTATTTCCATGCCCAGCTGCCATACGCTGTGTTTCAAGCCTGAAGTTAGTGTCAGCCATTTGTTGTTGAATCTCTAATTGCCTAGTTTGTTCCTCGGCTTGTTGCTTTTTTGTGGCTTCTATTTGCAACTGTGCCTCAATTTCTAAACGTCTAGTCTCAAGCTCCCTCTGCTGAGCTTCAAGTTCTAATATTCTCTGTTCTTTTTGAGCTTCAAGCTTAGCATTGGCTATTTGCGCTTCTAACTCAAGACGCTTTAACGTCATCTGATCACTCGACTCCTCTCTTAACTCCTCTAGAATTTCTTCATCTAACTCCCCATTCTCAACAAAATGTGTCACAATGACTTTCAATATTTGGGCTTTAACCATTCTATTGTTGGCGGTCAAATCCAACTGATTTGCCATTTGTATTAACTCAGTCTTTTAAGGCTCTGAATCCTTTCAAAGTCTGGGTGAGCCACCAACGCTGCAACTTTCTCCTCCATCGTTACTAACACTTGGCACTTGATTCACAAAAATAATTAAAACAATGGCACTGCACTACACTTCACTGTAAAATTGTCACCACACTGAAAATTCGCTTGGCCTCACTGCACAAACAAAATATATAGGATGACTTACCTCAAAATCGTGAAACGTTGTTACTCGACACACAGGAAGCTTGCTTGGCACATGGAATAGTTCTTAAGAAACACACAGACACTTGACACAATGGTACCTAGGAAGGCAAGGTTAGATTAGCATAATTAAGGTAAGTGGGAACAATATTTCCCGGCACAGGCCCCCATAACTCTTTGTTACCTATCGTTCGTTACGGCTCGTGACCCTACAGCAGCCAAGCTTTAATTACGTCTAGGGATACCACTGCTGCTCTCTAAAACGCGTCACCAGTATAACCCCTTGATAAGTAATGAGCACATAAATAAAACTCTTCCTTTAGGACTGAAGAATAGATACAAAATATTATATAGATATATATTCAAGACAGTATAATGTAAAAACACAGATGGTAAAGTTAACTTATACAACAAACCAAAATATTGTCATTTCCCTTAATATAATATAATATAATATGATATGATATGATATGGCACAACAAGAAATGAACAGACTTATCTCCCACATGTTACTCCTCTGGTCCCGTATCAGCTACTGACTCTCGCTCTGGCGCTACCCACATTCTCACCTCCCGTCTGCCTCATCCCAGGATGAGGGATGGAAACTAAGGACTTTTTAATATTTTAAAGTAATTGAACAACCACTTGTTCTCAAAACACATAAGACTGCAAATTACATATAATAGTTACTTACAAAATATATAAGTACAATGCCACCTGTTTAATTACAGTATATAAACAATTTTATATACTAAATAAAAGTGACATCTGGAACTCCCAAACTGAACAGGTCCAGCTTTCCCGTATCAATCAGGTAATAGACGTGTGCAAAGGCAACCGCGCTCTTGTCCACTGACGCTGCCACACCATACGACAATTACAAAAACACAATGTGTGTACATATACAGGCAATGATATAATGGAAACAAAAATGCTATTTCAAATTTATATACGTATTCTGCTAGGAGTACGTAACAACTGCCACACCCCACCATACTACCACACAACCCCACCACACTACCACACACACCCCACCTCACTACCACAAACCCCACCACACTACCACACAACCCCACCACACTACCACACACCCCACCACACTACCACACACCCCACCACACTACCACACACCCCACCACACTACCACACAACCCCACCACACTACCACACACCCCACCACACAACCACACACCCCACCACACTACCACACACCCCACCACACAACCACACACCCCACCACACAACCACACACCCCACCACACTACCACACACCCCACCACACGACCAACCCCCCATCACACTACCACACACCCCACCACACTACCACACACCCCACCACACTACCACACACCCCACCACACACCCCACCACACTACCACACACCCACTACACTACCACACACCTCACCACACTACCACACACCCCACCATACTACCACACACCCACCACACACCCAACCATACTACCACACACCCCACCATACTACCACACACCCCACCACACGACCAACCCCCCATCACACTACCACACACCCCATCACACTACCACACACCCCACCACACTACCACACACCCCACCACACATCCACACACCCCACCACACACCCAACCATACTACCACACACCCCACCATACTACCACACACCCCACCACACGACCAACCCCCATCACACTACACACACACCCACCACACAACCACACACCCCACCACACTACCACACACCCCGCCTCACTTCCACACAACCCCACCACACTACCACACACCCCACCCACACAACCACACACCCCACCACACACCCAACCATACACCACACACCCCACCACAGTACCACACACTTCACCACACTACCACACAACCCCCACACCCTACCACACACCCCACCACACAACCCCACACCCCACCACACAACCACACACCCCACCACACACCCAACCATACTACCACACACCCCACCATACTACCACATACCCCACCACACGACCAACCCCCCATCACACTACCACACACCCCACCACACTACCACACACCCCACCACACTACCACACACCCCACCACACTACCACACACCCCACCACACTACCACACACCCCACCACACTACCACACAACCCCACCACACTACCACACACCCCACCACACAACCACACACCCCACCACACACCCAACCATACTACCACACACCCCACCATACTACCACACACCCCACCACACGACCAACCCCCATCACACTACCACACACCCCACCACACTACCACAAACCCCACCACACTACCACACACCCCACCACACATCCACACACCCCACCACACACCCAACCATACTACCACACACCCCACCATACTACCACACACCCCACCACACGACCAACCCCCCATCACACTACCACACAACCACACACCCACCACACTACCACACACCCCACCACACTTCCACACAACCCCACCACACTACCACACACCCCACCACACAACCACACACCCCACCACACGACCAACCCCCCATCACACTACCACACACCCCACCACACTACCACACACCCCACCACACTACCACACACCCCACCACACTACCACACAACCCCACCACACTACCACACACCCCACCACACAACCACACACCCCACCACACACCCAACCATTCTACCACACACCCCACTATACTACCACACACCCCACCACACTACCACACAACCCCATCACACTACCACACACCCCACCACACTACCACACACCCCACCACACTACCACACACCCCACCACACTACCACACACCCCACCACACTACCACACACCCCACCACACTACCACACAACCCCACCACACTACCACACACCCCACCACACAACCACACACCCCACCACACACCCAACTATACTACCACACACCCCACCATACTACCACACACCCCACCACACTACCACACACCCCATCACACAACCACACACCCCACCACACTACCACACACCCCACCACACTACCACACACCCCACCACACTACCACACACCCCACCACACTACCACACACCCCACCACACTACCACACAACCCCACCACACTACCACAAACCCCACCACACTGCCACACCCCACCATACTACCACACAACCCCACCACACTACCACACACACCCCACCTCACTACCACAAACCCCACCACACTACCACACAACCACACTACCACACACCCCACCACACTACCACACACCCCATTACACAACCACACACCCCACCACTCCATACACAGTTTCTGCGGGCTGCGGGAAATGCACCTTACGACACTGGAAGACAGAAGAGTAAGGGGGGACATGATCACAACCTACAAAATCCTCAGGGGAATCGACCGGGTAAACAAGGATGAACTATTCAACACTGGTGGGACGCGAACAAGGGGGACACAGGTGGAAGCTGAGTTCCCAAATGAGCCACAGAGACGTTAGAAAGAACTTTTTCAGTGTCAGAGTAGTTAGTAAATGGAATGCATTAGGAAGTAATGTGGTGGAGGCTGACTCCATACACAGTTTCAAATGTAGATATGATAGAGCCCAATAGGCTCAGGAATCTGTACACCAGTTGATTGACGGTTGAGAGGCGGGACCAAAGAGCCAGAGCTCAACCCCCGCAAGCACAATTAGGTGAGTACACAACCCCACCACACTACCACACACCCCACCACACTACCACACACCCACCCACACTACCACACACCCCACCACACTACCACACAACCCCACCACACTACCACACACCCCACCACACAACCACACACCCCACCAGACAGACTCTGTCTGAAACAGACAGAGAGAAAGATCTAGGAGTTGATATCACACCAAACCTGTCTCCTGAAGCCACATAAAGAGAATAACGTTTGCGGCATATGCGAGGCTGGCTAACATCAGAACGGCGTTCAGGAACCTGTGTAAGGAATCATTCAGAATCTTGTACACCACATATGTAAGACCAATCCTGGAGTATGCGGCCCCAGCATGGAGCCCGTACCTTGTCAAGCACAAAACGAAGATTGTGCGAAAAAAACTAGTGGAGCATCTGGAGCGAAGGAACTTTGTAACACAGCATCAACATGGGTTCAGGGATGGCAGGTCCTGCCTCACAGGATTACTTGAATTCTACGACCAGGCAACAAAAATAAGGCAAGAAAGAGAAGGGTGGGCAGACTGCATATTTTTGGATTGTCAGAAAGCCTTTGATACAGTGCCACACAAGAGGCTAGTGCGAAAGTTGGAGATGCAGGCTGGAGTGAGAGGGAAGGTACTCCGGTGGATAGAGGAGTACCTAAGCAACAGGAGACAACGAGTCTGTGTGAGAGGTGAGGTCTCAGATTGGCGAGACGTCACAAGTGGAGTCCCGCAGGGGTCAGTCCTTAGACCAATACTGTTTCTGGTATATGTAAATGATCTCCCAGAGGGTATAGATTCGTTCCTCTCAATGTTTGCCGACGACGCAAAAATTATGAGGAGGATTGAAACAGAGGATGATAGTAGGAGGCTACAAGATGACCTGGATAGACTGAGTGAATGGTCCAACAAATGGCTGTTGAAGTTCAACCCGAGTAAATGCAAAGTAATGAAACAAGGCAGTGGAAAACAGGAGGCCAGGCACAGGATACAGAATAGGAGATGAAGTACTTAATGAAACAGACAGAGAGAAAGATCTAGGAGTTGATATCACACCAAACCTGTCTCCTGAAGCCCACATAAAGAGAATAAACGTCTGCGGCATATGCGAGGCTGGCTAACATCAGAACGGCGTTCAGGAACCTGTGTAATGAATCATTCAGAATCTTGTACACCACATATGTAAGACCAATCCTGGAGTATGCGGCCCCTGCATGGAGCCCATACCTTGTCAAGCACAAGACGAAGCTGGAAAAAGTTCAAAGGTATGCTACTAGACTAGTCCCAGAACTAAGAGGCATGAGTTATGAGGAAAGGCTGCGGGAAATGCACCTTACGACACTGGAAGACAGAATAGTAATGGGGGACATGATCACAACCTACAAAATCCTCAGGGGAATCGACCGGGTAAACAAGGATGAACTATTCAACACTGGTGGGACGCGAACAAGGGGACACAGGTGGAAGCTGAGTACCCAAATGAGCCACAGAGACGTTAGAAAGAACTTTTTCAGTGTCAGAGTAGTTAGTAAATGGAATGCATTAGGAAGTAATGTGGTGGAGGCTGACTCCATACACAGTTTCAAATGTAGATATGATAGAGCCCAATACACACACCCCACCACACTACCACACACCCCACCACACTACCACACACCCCACCACACTACCACACACCCCACCACACTACCACACAACCCCACCACACTACCACACACCCCACCACACAACCACACACCCCACCACACTACCACACCCCCCCACACTACACACCACACCCCACCACACTACCACACACCCACCACACTACCACACACCCCACCACACGACCACACACCCCCCCATCACACTACCCCCACACACCCCACCACACTACACACCACACCACCACCACACACCCCACACACTACCACACACACCCCACCACACTACCACACACCCACACCACACCACCACACACACCCCACCACACACCCACCATACCACACACCCCCACACACCCCACCATACTACCTACCACACACACGACCAACCCCCCATCACACTACCACACACCCCACCACACTACCACACACCCCACCACACTACCACACACCCCACCACACTACCACACACCCCACCACACACCACACACCACCACACTACCACCACACACCCCACCATACTACCACACACACCCCACCACACACTACCAACCCCCATCACACTACCACACACCCCACCACACTACCACACACCCCACCACACAACCCCACAAACAACCACACACCCCACACACCACACACCACACACCCCACCACACACCCAACCATACCACCACACACCCCACCACACTACCACACACCCCACCACACTACCACACAACCCCCACCACACTACCACACACCCCACCACACAACCACACACCCCACCACACACCCAACCATACTACCACACACCCCACCATACTACCACACACCCCACCACACGACCAACCCCCACCACACTACCACACACCCCACCACACTACCACACACCCCACCACACTACCACACAACCCCACCACACTACCACACACCCCACCACACTACCACACACCCCACCACACTACCACACAACCCCACCACACTACCACACACCCCATCACACTACCACACACCCCACCACACTACCATACTCCCCACCACACTACCACACACCCCACCACACTACCAAACACCACACCACACTACCACACACCCCACACACACCACACACCCCACAACCACACCCCACCACACTACCACACACCCCACCACACTACCACACACCCCACCACACTACCACACAACCCCACCACACTACCACACCCACCCCACTACCACAACCCCACCACACTACCACACAACCCCACCACACTACCACACAACCCCACCACACTACCACACACCCCACCACACTACCACACACCCCACCACACTACCACACACCCCACCACACTACCACACACCCCACCACACTACCACACACCCCACCACACAACCACACACCCCACCACACTACCACACACCCCACCACACAACCACACACCCCACCACACACCCAACCATACTACCACACACCCCACCATACTACCACACACCCCACCACACGACCAACCCCCATCACACTACCACACACCCCACCACACTACCACACACCCCACCACACTACCACACACCCCACCACACTACCACACAACCCCACCACACTACCACACACCCCACCACACTACCACACACCCCACCACACACCACACACCACACTACCACACACCCCACCACACTACCACACACCCCACCACACTACCAACCCCCCACCACACTACCACACACCCCACCACACAACCACACACCCCACCACACTACCACACACCCCACCACACTACCACACCCAACCACACTACCACACCCCACCACCACCACACACCCACCATACTACCACACACCCCACCACACTACCACACACCCCACCACACTACACACACAACCCACACACACAACCACACACCCCACCACACACACACCACCACACCCCACCACACACCCAACCATACTACCACACACCCCACCATACTACCACACCCCCACCCCCACCACACTACCACACCCCCCACCACACTACCACACACCCCACCACACTACCACACACCCCACCACACTACCACACACCCCACCACACTACCACACACCCCACCACACTACCACACACCCCACCACACACACACACACACCCCACCACACCCCACCACACTACCACACACCCCACCACACTACCACACACCCCATCACACTACCAACCCCCCACCACACTACCACACACACCCACCACACTACCACACACCCCACCACACTACCACACACCCCACCACACTACCACACACCCCACCACACACCCAACCATACTACCACACACCCCACCATACTACCACACACCCCACCACACGACCAACCCCCCATCACACTACCACACACCCCAATACACAACCACACACCCCACCACACACCCCACCATACTACCACACACCCCACCATACTACCACACACCCCACCACACACCCAACCATACTACCACACACCCCACCATACTACCACACACCCCACCACACGACCAACCCCCCATCACACTACCACACACCCCACCACACTACCACACACCCCACCACACTACCACACACCCCACCACACTACCACACACCCCACCACACTACCACACACACCACCACACTACCACACACCCCACCACACTACCACACACCCCACCACACTACCACACACCCCACCACACTACCACACACCCCACCACACTACCACACACACCCCACCACACACCCAACCATACTACCACACACCCCACCATACTACCACACACCCCACCACACTACCAACCCCCCCACCACACACCACACACCACACTACCACACACCCCCCACACCACACACACCCACCACACACCCACCACACTACCACACACCCCACCACACTACCACACAACCCCCACCACACTACCACACACCCCACCACACAACCACACACCCCACCACACACCCAACCATACCACCACACACCCCACCACACTACCACACACCCCACCACACTACCACACAACCCCCACCACACTACCACACACCCCACCACACTACCACACACCCCACCACACTACCACACACCCCACCACACTACCACACACCCCACCACACTACCACACACCCCACCACACTACCACACACCCCACCACACTACCACACACACCACCACACACCCACACCATACCACCACACACACTAACACACTACCACACCCCAATACAATACCATACAACCCCACCACACAACCACCCACCCTACCACACAACCCCACACCCCACCACACACCCAACCACACTACCACACACCCCACCATACTACCACACACCCCACCACACGACCAACCCCCATCACACTACCACACACCCCACCACACTACCACACACCCCACCACACTACCACACACCCCACCACACTACCACACAACCCCACCACACTACCACACACCCCACCACACTACCACACACCCCACCACACACCCAACCATACTACCACACACCCCACCATACTACCACACACCCCACCACACGACCAACCCCCCATCACACTACCACACACCCCACCACACTACCACACACCCCACCACACTACCACACACCCCACCACACTACCACACCCCCCCCCATACCACACAACCACACACCGGATTACACTACCACCACACACTACCACACGACCAACCCCCCATCACACTACCACACACCCCACCACACTACCACACACCCCACCACACTACCACACACCCCACCATACTACCACACACCCCACCACACGACCAACCCCCCACCACACTACCACACACCCCACCACACTACCACACACCCCACCACACTACCACACACCCACCCCACCACACGACCCAACCCCCCACCACACTACCACACACCCCACCACACTACCACACACCCCACCACACTACCACACACCCCATCACACTACCACACACCCCACCACACTACCACCCCACACCCCACCACACACTACCACTACCACACCCCACCACACTACCACCTACCCACACTACCACCACACCCCACCACACTACCACACACCCCACCATACTACCACACACCCCACCACACGACCAACCCCCCATCACACTACCACACACCCCACCACACACTACCACACACCCCACCACACTACCACACACCCCATCACACTACCACACTACCACCCCACCACACTACCACACACCCCACCATACTACCACACACCCCACCACACGACCAACCCCCCATCACACTACCACACACCCCACCACACTACCACACCCCACCACACACCACACCCTACCCACACTCCCCACCACACTACCACACACCCCACCACACGACCACACCCCCCACCACACTACCACACACCCCACCACACTACCACACACCCCACCACACTACCACACACCCCACCACACGACCAACCCCACCCCACCCATCACCACTACCACACACCCCCACCACACTACCACACACCCCACCACACTACCACACACCCCACCATACTACCACACACCCCACCACACGACTAACCCCCCATCACACTACCACACACCCCATCACACTACCACACACCCCACCACACTACCACACACCCCACCATACTACCACACACCCCACCACACGACCAACCCCCCATCACACTACCACACACCCCACCACACGACCAACCCCCAACCACTACCACACACCCCACCATACTACCACACACCCCACCACACGACCAACCCCCCATCACACTACCACACACCCCACCACACTACCACACACCCCACCACACTACCACACACACACCCCACCACACTACCACACACCCCACCACACTACCACACACCCCACCACACTACCACACACCCCACCACACTACCACACACCCCACCATACTACCACACACCCCACCACACTACCACACAACCCCATCACACTACCACACACCCCACCACACACCCCACCACACACCCCACATCCTGTACGACAGTAGAGTGCTTCTGTCAGAATGGGTTTGAGTCACTTCTGGTTGTGAGTTATCAGTTGCATATAGTCCTGGGGACCATTCAGGCTTGTTTGCGTTTGTGTTCTTCACATGTTCCTCAAAGAATGAGGTGATTTGATAAAATACCATGCCCAAGGTTACCAACAGAGTGCCGGCGGGAGGAGGGGAAATAGCCACGGCTACCATCCACATGTGTCTGGTCGTGTTGGGCGAGTGGTTAAGGTATCCTGTATGCCAGTAGAGATCTGTCAGAATGGGTTCGAGTCACTTCTGGGGTGTCAGCTTTCAGTTACATATAGCCCTGGGGATCATTCAAGATTGTTAGCATTTATGTTCCTAATGTGTGCCCCAAAGAATGAGGTAATTTGATTAAATACCATACCAGATATTACCAAATGAGAGCCGGCGGGGGGATTGGAAATATCCTCGGCTACCATCCTCTTTTGTCCGGTTGTGTTGGTGGAGCGGTTAGGGGTCCCGTACGCCAGTAGAGTGATTCTGGCAGAATGGGTTCGAGTCACTTCTGGGTGTGAGTTTTCAGTTGCATATAGTCCTGGGGACCATTCAGGCTTGTTCGTATTTGTGTTCCTCATGTGTGCCTCAAAGAATGTGGTGATTTGATAAAATACCATGCCCAAGATTACAAACCAAGTGCCGGCGGGGGGAGGGAAATAGCCTCAGCTACCTTCCTCTTTTGTCCGGTCATATTGGTCGAATGGTTTTGGGATCCTGTACGCCAGCAGAGTGCTTCTGTTAGAATGGGTTCGAGTCACTTCTGGGGTGTGAGTTTCCGTTCCATATAGTCCTGAGGACCTTTTAGGTATGTTCGCATATGTCTTCCTCACATGTGCCCCAAACAATGAGGTGATTTGATAAAATACCATGCCCAAGATTAACAACCGAATGCCGGCGGGAGGATGGAAGTAACCACAGCTACCGTCCTCTTATGTCCGGTCATGTTGGTCAAAGGGTTAAGGGATTCTGAACGCCAGTAGAGTGTTCCTGGCATTATGGGTACGAGTCACTTCTGGGGTGTGAGTTTTCAGTTGAATATAGTCCTGGGAACCATTCAGTCTTGTTCGCATTTGAGTTCCTCACGTGTGCCTCAAAGAATGAGGTGATTTAATAAAATACCATGCCCAAGATTACCTTTGTTTCTGCCTTGTTTCTGCTTTTTGTTTTAGCCACAGAATTACGAGTCCTGCGCGCTATCCTCCAGGCTACGAGGCCCTGGTTGGCCTGGTTGGCCCTGGTTGGCCCTGGTTGGCCCTGGTTGGCCATGGTTGACCATGCCCAAGTTACCAACCGAATGCCGGCGGGGGATGGAAGTAGCCTCGCTACCATCATCTTTTGTCCGGTCATGTTGGTCAAGCAGTTAAGGGATCCTGTACACCAGCAGAGTGTTCCTGGCACTATGGGTTCGAGTCACTTCAGGGGTGTGAGTTTCTGTTGCATATAGTCCTGGGGACAATTCAGGCTTGTTCTCATGTGTGTTCGTAACTTGTGCCCCAAAGAACGAGGTGATTTGATATAATACCATACCCAAGATTACCAACCGAGTGCCGACAGGGGGATGGAAATAGCTTTGGCTACCATCCTCTTTTGTCCGGTCTTGTTGGTCGAGCAGTAAAGGAATCCTGTACGCCAGCAGAGTGCTTCTGGCAGTATGGGTTTAAGTCACTTCTGGGTGTGAGTTTTCAGTTGCATATAGTCCTGGGGACCATTCAGACGTGTTCGCATTTGTGTTCCTCACGTGTGCCCCAAAGAATGAGGTGATTTGATAAAATACCATGCCCAAGGTTACCAACTGAGAGCTGGTGGGAAGAGGGAAATTGCCTCGGCTACCATCTGCTTTTGTCAGGTCGTGTTGGTTGATTGGTTAAGGGATCCTGTATGCCAGTAGAGATCTCTTGGCAGTATGAGTTCTAGTCACTTCTGGGGTGTGAGTTTTCAGTTACATATAGTCCTGGGGATCATTAAGGCTTGTTCGCATTTGTGATCCTCACATGTGCCCCAATGAATGAGTTGATTTGATAAAATACCATGCCAAAGTATACCAACCAAGTGACAACGGAGGAATAGAAATAGCCTCGGCTTCTATCCGCTTTTGTCCGGACGTGTTGGTCGAGCGGTAAAGGGATCCTGTACGATAGCAGAGTGCTCCTGGCAGTATTGAATAAAATCACTTCTGGGGTGTGAATTTTCAGTTGCATATAGTCCTGGGGACCATTCAGACTTGTTCACAATTGTGTTCCTCACATGTGCCCCAAAGAATGATGTTATTTTATAAAAAACCATGCCCAAGATTACCAACCGAATGCCTTGGGGGGATGAAAATAGCCTCAGCTGTTATCCTCTTTGTCCAGTCGTGTTGGTCAAGCGGTTAAGGGATCCTGTACGTTAGCAGAGTGTTCCTGGCAGTAGGGGTTCGAGTCACATCTGAGGTGTGATTTTTCAGTTGCATATAGTCCTGAGGACCATTCAGGCTTCTTCACATATTTTTTCCTCTCGTGTGCCCAAAAGAATGAGGTGATTTGATAAAATACAATGCCCAGAGTTAGCAACCGAGTGCCGTCGGGGGGATGGAAATAGCCACAGCTACCATCCTCTTCTGTCCAGTCATGTTGGTCGAGCGGTTTAGGGATCTTGTAACTTGCCACCAGATTGCTCCTGGCAGTATGGGTTAGAGTCACTTCTGGGCTTGAGTTTTGAGTTGCATATAGTATTGGGGACCTTTCAGGCTTGTTCGCATTTGTGTTCCTCACGTGTGCCCCAAAGAATGAGGTGATTTGATAAAATACCATGCCCAAGATTACCAACCGAGTGTCGGCGGGGGGATGGATATAGCCTCAGCTACCATCCTCTTTTGTCCAGTCGTGTTGGTCGAGCAGTTCAGGGATCCTGTACGACAGTAGAGTGCTCCTGGCAGAATGGGTTTGAGTCACTTCTGGGCTTGAGTTTTCAGTTTCATATAGTCCTGGGGACCATTCAGGCTTGTTCGCATTTGTGTTCCTCACGTATGCCCAAAGAATGAGGCGATTTGATAAAATACCATGCCCAAGGTTACCAACCGAGTGCCAGCAGGGGGACAGAAATAGCCTCGGCTACCGTCCTCTTTTGTCCAGTCGTGTTGGTCGAGCGGTTAAGGGATCCTTTATGCCAGTAAAGAGCTCCTGGCAGTATGGGTTCGAGTCACTTCAGCAGTGTGAGTCTTCAGTTGCATATAGTCCTGGGGACCTTTCATGTTTGTTCGCGTTTGTGTTCCTCTCGTGTGCCCTAAAGAATGAGGTGATTTGATAAAATACCATGGACAGAGATAGCAACCGAGTGCCGTCGGAGGGACGGAAATAGCCTCGGCTACCATCGTCTTTTGTCCTGTCGTGTTGGTCGATCGGTTAAGGTATCATGTACGCCACCAGAGTGCTCCTAGCAGTATGGATTCGAGTGATTTCTGGGGTGTGAGTTTTCAGTTGCATATAGTCCTGGGGACCATTCAGGCTTGATCGCATTTGTGTTACTAACGTGTGCTCCAAAGAATGAGGTGATTTCATAAAATACCATGCCCAAGGTTATCAAGCGAGTGCCGGTGGGGAGAGGCAAATAGCCTCAGCTACCATCCTCTTTTGTCCGGTCGTGTTGGTCGATTGGTTAAGGGAACTTGTACGCCAGCAGTGTACTCTTGGCAGTATGGTTCGAGTCACTTCTTGGGTGTGAGTTTTCAGTTGCATATAGTCCTGGGGACCATTCAGGCTTGTTCTCATTTGTTATCCTCAAATGTGCCCCAATGAATGAGGTGATTTGATAAAAAAACATGGCCAAGATTACCAACTAAATGCCAGCGGGAAGATAGAAATAGCCTCGGCTACCATCCTGTTTTGTCTGGTAGTGTTGGTCGAGCGGTTAAGGGATCCTGTACGCCAGCAGAGTGCTCCTGGCAGTATGGGTTTGAGTCACTTCTGGGGTGTGAGTTTTCAGTTGCATATAGTTCTGGGGACCATTCAGGCTTATTCTCATTTGTGTTCCTCACGTGTGCCCCAAGGAATGAGGTGATTTGATAAAATACCATGCCCTAAATTACTAAATGAAAGTCGGCGGGAGGATGAAAACTGCCTCGGCTACCATCCTCATTTCTCCGTTCGTGTTGGTCGAGCGGTTTAGGGATCTTGTACGCCAGCAGAGTGCTCCTGGCAGTATGGGTTCGAGTCACTTCTGGGGTGTGAGTTTTCAGTTGCATATAGTTCTGGGGACCATTCAGGCTTGTTCGCATTTGTGTTAGTCACGTGTGCTCCAAAGAATGAAGTGATTTGATAAAATACCATGCCCAAGGTTACAAACCGAGCACTGGTGGGGAGAGGGAAATATCCTCGGCTACCATCCTCTTTTGTCCAGTCGTATTGGTCGAGAGGTTAAGGGAACTTGCACGCCAGCAGTGTACTCCTGGCAGAAGGATTCGAGTAATTTCTGGGGTGTGAGTTTTCAGTTGCATATAGTCCTGGGGACCATTCAGGCTTGTTCGCATTTGTGTTCCGCACTTGTGCCCCAAAGAATGAGGTGATTTGATAAAATACCATGCCCAAGATTACCAACCGAGTGCCGGCAGGGAAATTGAAATAGCCTCGGCTACCATCTTCTTTCGTTTGGTGGTGTTGGTCGAGCGGTTAAGGGCTCCTGTATGCCAGCAGAGTGCTCCTGGCAGTATGGGTTCGAGTCACTTCTGGGGTGTGAGTTTTCAGTTGCATATAGTCCTGCGGACCATTCAGGCTTGTTCGAATTTGTGTTCCTCACATATGCCCCAAAGAATGAGGCGATTTATATAATACCATGCCCAAGATTACCAACCGAGTGCCGGCAGGAAGATGGAAATAGCTTCGTCTACCATATTCTTTCGTCCGTTGATGTTGGTCGAGTGGTTAAGGGATCCTGAACGCCAGCAGAATTCTCCTGGCTGTATGGTTTTCAGTCACTTCTGGGGTGTGTGTTTTCAGTTGCATATAGTCCTGGTGACCATTCAGGCTTGTTCACATTTGTGTTCCTCACATGTGCCCCAAAAGAATAAGATGATTTGATAAAATACCATCCCCAAGATTACCAACCGAATGCCGGCGAGGGGAGGGAAATAGCCTTAGCTACCATCTTCTTTTGTCCGGTCGTGTTGCTCGAGCTGTGAAGGGATCTTGTACGCCAGCAGAGTGCTCCAAGCAGTATGGGTTCGAGTCACTTCTGAGGTGTGAGTTTTCAGTTGCATATAGTCCTGGGCACCATTCAGGCTTGTTCGCATTTCTGTTCCTCACTTGTGCCCCAAAGAATGAGGTGATTTGGTAAAATACAATGCCCAAGATTACCAACCGAGTGATGGCGGGGGGATGGAAATAGCCTTGGCTACCATCCTCTTTAGTTCAATCGTGTTGGTCGAGTGGTTAACGGATCCTGTACGCCAACAGAGTGCTCTTGGCAGTATGGGTTCTAGTCACTTCTGGGTGTGAGTTTTTAGTTGCATATAGTCCTGGGGGCGTATTGGCATTTGCCTCTCTATTGGATAATTTCAGCAACGTGGAGAGGGGGGACCTGCTGCATGGGTAACAGCTTCTCCTCCATATCTACCTACCCAGGCTTTGCGCCCTGGAGAGGACACTCCAGCTTCGCCTCACAGCGTCGAACCAACACGGGAAGCGACAGTCTACCGGTTTTAAGTCTTCTGCTCGATTGGCGAAGAGTGTGACGCCTGGGGTTGCTTCCGACGGTGGGAGGGGTCATCGCGCCCCACTGGGCAGCTACCGCCCGCCTCAAGCTGGGTAAACCCCAGCCAATAAGGTGTTGCCTCGCCACGGTCCGTTAACCTCACTGGGTGCGTGGGGTTTAGGGTGAAAACTGACAAGCGGCCCGACATCTTTGCACCAAGCAATACCAAACCAAAGAAGAAAATATCAACTGCCCTAAAGCTGGGCACATGGAACGTCAGGACACTGACACCAGGTTTCTCTGACGACCTGCAAGAAATCAATGACGCCCGAAAAACAGCAATCATCGATAGGGAGCTGAGCAAGCTGCAGATGGATATTGTTGCTCTCCTAAAGACCAGGCTCCCGGGATCAGGATCTGTGAGAGAGAGGACCTTCTCTTTCTTCTGGCAAGGAAAACCTCCAGATGAGACCAGAGAACATGGTGTGGAATTTGCCGTCAGGAATGCATTGTTGGGACACATTATGCCACCGATGGGGGAAACCGAACGAATTCTGTCTCTGCAACTGTACTCCCAAACAGGACCAGTCAATGTAATTAGTGCATATGCACCAACCCTGACTTCTCCAGCAGAGGCAAAGGAAAAATTCTACGATGACCTCAACAGAGTCATAGCGAAAATCCCTGTTAAGGAGCCACTGTTCATCCTCGGCGACTTCAACGCCAGAGTGGGTGCCGAGCACAACATTTGGCCCACTTGCCTGGGTCAATTCGGCATAGGAAGGATGAATGAGAACGGGCAACGTCTGCTAGAACTCTGCTGCCTTCATGGTCTTTGTGTCACCAACACGTTCTTCGGCACAAAGCCTCAACACCGAGTATCTTGGAGACACCCCAGATCCAAGCACTGTCACCAGCTTGACCTGATTCTTACCAGGCGTGCAAGTCTACCCAGCGTCAAGATTACGCGTAGCTACCAGAGTGCTGTCTGTGACACCGACCACTCCCTGGTATGTAGCAGGGTCAAGATGCAACCAAAGAAGATTCATCACTCGAAAAAGGCGGGCAGACCTCGCATCGACATCACCAAGACCCGCAACTAGGACAAGGTGGAAGATTTTGCACACGTGCTCGAGGAAGCTCTCCCTGGCCCAGCTGGGGTCACTGCCTGTAAAAGATGGGAGCACTTCAGAGACGCTGTGTTCAACGCTGCCATTTCCACCTTTGGCAAGAAGACCAGCAGGTCGGCAGACTGGTTCGAGGCTCACTCGGAAGAGATGACACCTGTAATCAAAGAGAAGAGAAACGCCTTGGCAGCCTACAAAGCCTGCCCAAGTCAGCGCAACTTACAGATCCTTCGGGCCGTCCACTGCAAAGTGCAGCAGAGTGCCAGGCGATGTGCCAACAACTATTGGCTCCAGCTCTGCTCCCAGATACAGACTGCAGCGGATACAGACAATGTAAGGGGAATGTATGACGGCATCAAGCAGGCCCTCGGCCCAATCCAGAGGAAGACCGCTCCTCTGAAATCTGCCACTGGCGAGGTGATTCAGGACCAGACACTGCAGCTGAAGCGCTGGGTCGAGCACTACTCTGAGCTATACGCCAGAGACAATGTGGTCACCGAAGATGCCCTGAGCGCCATTGAGTGTCTGCCTGTGTTAATGGAGCTCGACAGTGAACCGACCCTGGAAGAACTCAGCGATGCCCTAGACTCCCTTGCTTCTGGTAAGGCTCCTGGCAAAGATGGCATTCCTGCTGAGACCTTGAAGTGCTGCAGAGGTAGCCTGCTCATGGAGCTGCACGAAATTCTCTGCCTCTGCTGGGAAGAAGGAGAGGTGCCACAGGACATGAGGGATGCCAACATCGTCACACTGTATAAGAATAAAGGTGACAGGGGCGACTGCAACAACTACCGTGGAATCTCCCTCCTCAGTATTGTCGGAAAGCTGTTTGCTCGAGTCGCATTGAAGAGGCTCCAAGTACTTGCAGAGAGAGTTTATCCAGAATCACAATGTGGATTCAGAGCTGGCAGGTCCACCATCGACATGGTCTTTTCCCTCAGACAACTGCAGGAGAAATGCAGGGAACAGAAGCAGCCACTCTTTGTAGCCTTCATAGATCTGACGAAGGCCTTCGACCTCGTCAGCAGGGATGGCCTGTTCAAGATCCTCCCCAAGATCGGATGCCCACCCAGGTTCCTCAGCATCATCAGATCTTTCCATGAGAACATGAGGGGCACCGTGGTCTTTGATGGCCTAACATCAGGCGCCTTTGACATCCAAAGTGGAGTAAAGCAGGGCTGCGTACTGGCTCCAACCCTATTCGGGATTTTCTTCGCAGTTATGCTGCGGCACGCCTTCGGATCTGTCACGGAAGGCATTTACCTCCGGATCAGGTCGGATGGAAAGCTTTTTAACCTCGCCAGGCTGAGAGCCAAGACAAAGGTTCGGCTGAGGTGTCTGCGCGACTTCCTCTTTGCCGACGACGCAGCAGTCACTGCCCACTCAGCTGAAGACCTCCAACGGCTCATAACCCGCTTCAGCGAGGCCTCTCAGGCTTTCGGACTCACCATCAGTCTGAAGAAAACACAAGTCATGGGACAAGGAGTGGACTCCCCACCTGACATCGGCATCTCTGATTCCAAACTGAAAGTTGTTCACGACTTCGTGTACCTGGGCTCCACAATCTCTGACTCCCTCTCTCTTGATACGGAGCTAAACAAACGCATCGGTAAGGCATCTACTACCATGTCTAAACTGACAAAGAGAGTGTGGGCCAACAATAGGCTAACTGAGTATACTAAGATTCAGGTTTGCAGATCCTGTGTCCTGAGCACTCTCCTTTATGGCAGTGAGTCTTGGACACTCCGCGCCCGTCAGGAAAGACGGCTGAATGCCTACCACATGCGCTGCCTTAGACACATCTTGGACATCACCTGGCAGGACAAGGTGACAAACAACAACGTCTTGGGGAGAGCAAGAATCACCAGCATGTACACAATGCTGAAACAGAGAAGAATGCGCTGGCTCGGGCACGTTGTGCGAATGGGCGACGGCAGGATCCCCAAGGATCTCCTGTATGGAGAGCTGAGGCAGGGAAAGCGTTCAGTAGGCAAGCCCCAGCTACGGTACAAAGACGTATGCAAAAGGGACCTGAAAGCCATGGACGTCGATCTTGCTATATGGGAGACACTGGCTGCAGACCGTTCAGCCTGGAGGCAGTCTGTTCAACGAGGTCTCTCCAAGTTCGAGGAGTCACTTGCCAAGGAATCGGAGGAAAGAGACAGAGAAGGAAAGCCGGTAACCAGGAAGACAGACCAGAATCGGACTTCGTTTGTGCTCGGTGTGGGATGGACTGCCACTCTCGGATTGGCCGCATCAGTCACACCAGACGCTGCACCAGGATTGACAACTAGGGCGCAACTCCATAGTCTCCCGAGACTCAAGGATGCCTACTGCCTATAGTCCTAGGGACCTTTCAGGCTTGTTCGCATTTGTGTTCCTCATGTGTGCCCCAAAGAATGAGGTGATTTGGTAAAATACCATGCCCTAGATTACAAACCGAGTGCCGGCAGGAAGATGGAAATAGCTTCGGCTTCCATCCTCTTTTGTTAGGTCGTGTTGGTCAAGCGGTTAAGGGATCCTGTACGCCAGCAGATTGCTCCTGGCCATATGGGTTCGAGTCACTTCTGGGGTGTGAGTTTTCAGTTGCATATAGTCCTGGGCACCATTCAGGCTTGTTCGCATTTGTGTTCCTCACTTGTGCCCCAAAGAATGAGGTTATTTGATAAACTACCATCTTCTTGAGGTTATCTTGAGATGATTTCGGGGCTTTTTAATGTCCCCGCGGCCCGGTCCTCGACCAGGCCTCCACCCCCAGGAAGCAGCCCGTGACAGCTGACTAACTCCAGGTACCTATTTACTGCTAGGTAACAGCGGCACTCAGGGTGAAAGAAACTTCTGCCCATTTGTTTCTGCCTCGTGCGGGAATCGAACCTGCGCCACAGAATTACGAGTCCTGCGCACTATCCACCAGGCTACGAGGCCCCCTACCATGCCCAAGATTAATAAATGAGGGTCGGCGGGAGGATGGAAACAGCCTCGG